>BMAW01045074.1:0-57262 GCA_019974015.1 Nephila pilipes
AATTCGAAAGTAAACATTATTTAATGAAAAAACATATTAAGAGAAAAAAAAGGATTACTTTAAAAAATATTGCAAATTATGAATTACCTTTTTTTTTTTTTTTTTTTTTTTTTTCATTTTTCTACAACTTTCTGAAAAGTAAAACTTTAATTTATACTTACGGTATCAATATTTTTGATTAAAAAAAGTAACATGTGTTTACTTTTCACTTAGATTCAATTACTTTGTGGGTTAGTTAGCATTATTGTTACTCTTTCTTATAGTTAAAATGAATATATTTTCTCAGAAGAACAAATTTATGTCTCATTATTTTATTTTTAAACATAATGCCTTCTTCGTGAACTACTTCTTTTTGAAATAATCTTGTTTTTTTACAATTTTGTATAATTTATAAAGAAAGATAAATCTTTGCTAAATAGGAAATTAACTAAATTTCTTATTAAAAAAATCCATCACTTTATATAACGAAATTAATCAAACAGAACCTTAGGTTGAAATTGTATGCATGATTTACATTCATTTGAAATGTGACCAGAGAAATATTGTAGTGTTCTACAAATTTATAAACGCGTTCAACCACTTGTAGACTATTTCATTTTAAGATGCTAACTGTGTTTAAAAGGGAGAATGTAACTACGTGTGTTTCCTCTCAGTACTGTCGCATCATTTTTGTGTCAAATATGGAGATGAACTAAAGACCGTGGAATATTGTTCACTGTGTTGCCAAATATTGAAAGAAAAATTTATAAAATTTACAGACAAGGATGCATTATGAATAAAATTAACATCAACAATAATTTGTGCAAAATATTATAAAATGCAAATAAATTGATTTAAAACAAAATAAATTCCAATCACATCCTCTGCATAAAAATAAGATTAAGTACATGGGGAAAAGTGAAAGTTTAATTATTACTATGAAATATCCAAAATAAAAATTACTCTGCATATTAGGGTATCTTTGAATTGATCCTTAAATACATGATGTTGTAAATTGTAGTTATTCATATTTATTTGTTTGGTTTCAGGGAGCTGTAAATTAAAGTAATTCGCCGTAAGGAGAAGGTAGTGTTCATTCAGCCGAGTTCTACAGTCCTTCGAAAGATCAAGAAAAGCCGAGATTATTGTATATCTCTACATTCTGACAATGTAGAAAATAATAATAAATAAATGTTAAGCTTTTATCTCGACTATTTTGGATGATAAATAAAACTTTGCGATATACCGGCATAATAATTAAAATTATACGATACTGCGGGTTAATTCAATCTTCCTGAAACCAAATAAATTACCATGAATAGCTGTAACTTGCAACATTATGTATATAAAGACCGATTAATATGCAGATTACATTTTATGCACATCTCTCGGTAATTTCTTAATATCAATTAAACATTAACGATATTTATCATAAAACTGTTCAAAACATGAAATAAAGTATCTCCATCTTTTCATACCAGATGCAAAGTCAACTCAGCATAAACATAATTTAAAATCCAATATAAAAAATAACACATAAAACAATTGACTTATTAATCATTAAATCAAGCATAATAAATTCACACACTGTAGATAATAATTTTGTACATACCATTGCATAATTTATTTCTATTTCTATTTCAATTCTTATGAATAAAAGGAAAATTGAATAATCCTGGATATGATTTTACTTTTTCTAGAGCGTGAGATTATTTTTTACGGATAACAAATACTTATCTGGAATTTTCATCTAGAATAAGTGATTTATCTCATGGAGGTGTTTCATAAATACCAGCGTCACCTTAATAAATGTTTCCCCTGACTTTGAATATCATTTTTAATTGAAGAAAATTAATTTTCTCTTTCATAAACGTTTCATACATTAACTCATTTCATTAATATATGTTGACAAATTTAATCTGATTCTAAAACACTCCATTTTAATCCTCTTCATAAGTTGTTGCAATGTCGGAAATATTTATTGAAGAATTAGGGGTATTTCTTAATATTTTCTTTAAGTATTCGAAGTCCATTATATGAAAAAAAATCAAAAGATTCTAGATTGAACTCTAAATGAAGAAGTTTTTTTTTTAAAAGCATGGATTATTTTATCATTGGTGAATTTGATTTATGTCAAATTAAAAGAGTTATATGTTTTTCGTTTTGGAGAAAATACCAGATGTATTACTTTATAACTTTTTTCAAAATGTATCAACAATTATTTCAAAAAATAATTTTTCTGGAATCAAGATTTAATTATATATATTACACTATTTTAAAAGTAATGCAATTTTGGAAAAATTACAATTTTTTATTGGAAATTCAAATCACTCTCATTTTTTGAAATAGAATAATTTGGAAGATAATATGAAATTATAAATACTAATATCATCTCCGAAATTTGAATTTAAAAATTCGGTTAAAATTTTCAGATCAAAAGATTTTGAGAAGTATATTAACTTTTCAGTTTTATTCGTAAGCTAATATTATAAATTACACCTGCGTTTAATGAATAAAATTTATACAATTCCATGATACCAGAAAGTGGAAAAGATAATCCAAAGAAATGACGCAAATGACTCATCTGATATTTTCCTGATTAAAGACATTGTTCTCTACACTTGATCTATCATTAATTTCTAAAGTACATGACATTTTTCAAGAATTTTCAAATGAGTTATTGCATATATCTTCATTAAGGAAATTCGGCATTTAACTACGCATTTAATCACAATTTTAATAAAAAGGAACTAAGGAATCAAATTTCATGGGTACTAAATTGGAAAGGCAAAGAAAACCTTTCTTTAAATAAAAATATCAACTTTGTACCATTATAATGAACTGCCATACATAACTGCAGCTCCAAAAATTTCACGTCTATTATATCATTCACAAAATTTAAATAATCGTACTTTAATTGATTTTTCACAAGCCATTTTATGCTTCTTTTTACTTTAGTGTAATATATAATTAAATTTCTTACTATTTCACATAGATATTATTTTATTACTAAAACATTGAAATATTAATTTTACAACTCTTTGTAGCAACTGTAATGTAAACACTTGAATGATCTCCCCTAATATAGAATTTACTATTTAAAAAAACACATAATTTTACAATTTTTTCAAAATATTAAAAAGTGCTTCTAATTCTTTTTAATGCTTATTTCTAATTTGTAGAACAAAAACTTTATAGCAAGATCAAAATATTTGATGAATGTATTATTTTGATTCGGAATTATGCTGGGGGGGGAGAACATTCATAACTTATAAATAATATTCTCAGCAACTTTCCCTACAGACTCAAGCTTGAATTAAAATACATGTTCCTCATTGTTAATAAATTTAAAAAAAAATTTGTTTATCTTAAGAATAAGCTTAATCTTCTGTCAGATACTTAGCGGTTTGAAGGAATGTCAATATTTATTGTAGTGACTCTAATTCAAACAAGAAAAATTTATTTCTCTCATTTTGTCTTCACAACTTTCATTTTACATCACGTCCTTTCTGACAAATTTTGAAAATATTTATTCCTTATGTTGCTCGACCACTCTAATAAAGTTAATAAATGGATGTTAAATTACGGGACTCCACATTTCATTGAAATAACGTCTGAACTTGCAAAATGAGAACCGTTAGACAACTGCATTCAGTCGAATTTATTATCTCCTAATGAAAAATATTACACGTCTCTCAGTATTTTCAAATCGGTTACTTTCGCCATGGTTTTAAAATTTATAGTTGAACTGCTTTCATGAACATTATTTTCAATTTTGACACATCAATGATAAAGACTACCAGTTCCCGTTTTAAAAAGGCTTTTTTTAAGTGAATATTCTTTTTGATGCATAAATATATGCTGCATTCAAATATACTTTAATACCATTGTATGATTCAACTTTACTTCGCATGAAGACATATATTTATATAGCAATAATAAAATGAAATATAATAAAACAAAATAACGAAAAATAGCAGTAATCTAAGTTTAGCTTATTAAATATTTCTAACGATGGAAAAGTATTTTTAATATTACTCGCATTGATCCGAATGTCTACCTGAAACTTATTTCTCAGTGGTTGTCGAATATTGATTCATGCTCTTTCCTTACGCAAAACATAAATAAGAATACAATGTTTATCAAACGATATCCCAATTATTATAATAGTTACAATTACATAACTATACAAATTACAATCTTTTTAATAAATTAAATTAAAAATAACCTGTAATCATTTAACCAAATCCAAATTCTGTCCTGCAGATTTCTTCAATGTTTTTTATTACTATAAAATAAAACGCAATAAACTTAAAATTTTTGAGTATTAACACCGTAACACACTTTCTCTCATCACATTTTGCTTCTTTTACTATTTGTTCTCGCTTTATTTGAATTAAATTAACTGTTGCTTTCACTTCCATTTGAAATTCTTATTTCTCACTGTGAATCATTCGAGAGATAAAATGTAGTTCGGGATTTAGTAGTCCTTTTTTGTCGTTTAAAATATGCCTATGAATTCCAAAAACTTGAGTAGAAAAGAAGCAGCAATTATTTTCTTCGAAATATATGTCTTTTGTTTTCCTATCTATCTTCTTTTTTGTAATGCAGATTTTCTTGAACGCCATGAATACGTTAATTAGTTTGTGGCAGATGAATAAGAATAAAAAAGTATTCATTACACGAGATAGTAAGATAATGCTAATGGAATGAAATAAGCATGAAATAAGAATTTAAGTATGTAATGTTTTAATATGTACAGAAAACCTTTACATCACTTAGAAATTAGCTTACTTTAACCCCTCAACTTTTTAAAAATAAATGCACTTTTCAGTTACAAACAAGAAATTATAATGATTTCTGAATGGAAACCATGAAAAAGAACTTGATATTTGTTGTGGAGGAATTTTATCATTTGATTTCAAGCATGACAAAAAGGCTTGAGGTACATAGCATCTTAAAATGACCAAAATATTAAAACAAATTATTCTTAAAAATTGTGCACATTATTGGCTTCTAAATATATGTACACAATTCCATACAAGGTTAGTTCAAAAAGTACATGTATTTGAAAACAGATGGGATCATTAAAGCAATTTGTTGTAACCATTGGGTGCTGCCATCTATTAAGTAGAGCTAAGACTAATTTGAAATCGATTCATATATTTGTTTTGATTTGGTTGTAATTTGCTGTCAAATCAAACCTTGATTGCTGATGCGGCAATTTGCCCCCCCCCTCCCCCCGACAGTGAGATCTGTATCCATCATTATTCTCTAGAAAACAAGCCAAAATCAAAAGGTTGAGTTGCTTCAGTGAATCTGTTCCAAAAAAATACGGGGATGGACTCATTGACCGGCAAAGTGAAGACGAAGAATTTCTGAGGGGCGTGAAAGAAGTCATAAACACGAATACGAGTAACTGAGACTCAGACAACTGTCTGATAAATCATGATGTTTACTAAAACAAATCATTGTAGATGTTACGATCACCCTCTCTTGGAATTTGTAAGAACTTATTGAATGATCTTCGTAGTTCTTCACGAAAAATTAAATTATGCAATCTGTTGGGTTTGTATTATAATGGAATTCTATACTTTGAACTCTTAGTAAGAAACCAAACGGTTAATTCAAGCATCTGTGCTCAACAACTCACCAAACTCAACGATGCAATTTAAGAAAAGATTCCGTAATTGGCAAATCGTAAGAAAATTGAACTCCAACACGAGCCTCACACATCTTTGATTCCTCGGTAAGAAATCAAAATGCAATTTATAGCCCTTTTCTCGCGCCTTCAGATTTTTAATTTCTTTCATTCCATGCAGAACTCCTTAAATGGTGTAACATTTAATGACAATGATGATGTAAAATCTCATTTAATTTAGTTTATTCTGTCAAAAGTTAGAAGTTTTATGAACAAAGAATTATCACATTGCCTGAAAGATGGAAAAAGATCATCGAAAAAAGAGACAATACCTAATTTAATAAAGTTATAATCTCTGGTAAAAATTTTGAGTTTTCATTTTTATGAAAAAATCGCACTCACTTAGTTACCAATCCAATATAATCATAGAAAAATTTCCATTTCGCAACTTGAAACACAGAAATATTTCTCCCTAACTGATGAACGGTATCATTGACTGAAGACTTGCATTATAGTAACTACGCTTTTGATGATTATACTGGAATTAGGAACATCTTAAGAATTTCCTTCGACATGCATACTAAATTTATAAAGTAGGAAGTTGACATTATCTGCGGTCAGTTTAACTTGCTTTCTTTCCATTTCCTCCACGAGGAAAGCTTTAATGTGAGAATGAAGAATTACCTTTCACCGATCTGGGGATCCACTGAGTTGTGGATGGAAACGTTTCTTCGTTACGGCTGCCAATTTGCAGAGAGATTTATATTAAATTTTTTTTAAAGTTTTCTTGTTCAGGAAATTATCGTAACAACGTGCCAAAGAAGGCAGGAGCTCACATTTAGCACAATAAATGTTTAACATATTTTCAGATTGATTTGCGATGTAGTTCTTCGGGGTTAATGTTCTTTTCTTCTTTTCAAAAACATATAAGATGAATGTGGTGACTCTTTATTGTCTTTAAATTATAATACAACTTTTCATAAATTAATTCAATTTAATGATCCTGAACAAATTTGCAAAGTGAGGGAAACTTCCCTCCTCTCATTCAATGAAATCCCGCTGAACAGCCGTCCGAGAACTATTGCCTTTTCTCCCTCTCTCCTTCGTCTTCCTCCCTTTGTGTGTTTTTCAATCTGTATTCACCCCCGCATTGTCTGCGAAATATTTTCCGCGGCTTTCTGTAAGAATCGTTTCGAACATATGCATTCTCTCTGTGCCACTCTGGCTGAAAGCCAACCTTGCATGGGGCGAAAGGAGTTCATCTCGGTTGCGAATCAGCAGCCAGAGTAGTTATAATGTTACTCTCGCATTAAATACAAAAAAAAAAAAAAAAAATTAAAAATTGAGTCTTTGGATTTAGATTAATGTTTTCATGACTTTAGTGTAATAGTTAGTATATACTTTTATAGAAACAAATTACTATTATTAAATAATTTCAATTACATGAATTTAGCTAATTATTAATTAGATTATAACAGTAAGCTATTGGAGACGGCAAATTTGAATAATTAAGGGTGGTGACAAATATTATACTTGAATTGGAACTTAAATACCGACATGTAATCCTATGTTATGTAGATACAAAGCTTTAGAAAGAAATTATAATTTTAAATGTTCAATTTTAAAGCAATCAGTTTTTGAGGAGAATAAATCGACGTGTAATGATTTATTTTTCTCTCTTTTATACACCAAAAATAATTACATTTAGCGTACAATATATCCAATTAAATAATTCAACATTGGCTTTAATTTTAATCGCTAGACCAAATATTATTGTCTACTTTAAATAATACAAAGCGTTTGCTTTGATTTCAATACTTAATTTAATAATTTTATTTTCACGGCATAATCATGTGCTTTATTATTATTCGCTCTTGATAAAAATTTTCATCATTTTTGAAATGCAGAATGTTTGTATTTTACGAAGAATTATTTACGTAATTATTTACGTTTGATAAAACTTTGAGCTTTGTACTTAGATGTAACGTAAAAAAAGATAAATATTATTTTAAAATACAGTGATTTGTTTCACTTTCTTGTTTGAAATAATTCATAAAATTAAAGAAGAATTCGTTCTATTTAAAGAATGTCTTAAATTCCATCATTGATTCGATTGATTCTGAAATGTATTATTTGTTAAAAAGAAAATTTTTACAGTTTGTTAAATTTGAAAAAGGAATTGAATTAACACATTCAAAAATTACAGCCGAAATTAGTCTGAAATTCAGTCATAATGTAAATCTTTTCTTATGAAGTATTTCATATAGTCCCTTATAAATGGGGGAGGTGTTGATCGCTATCCAAGTATTTTATAACAATTATGTTTATAATATGTATTTTATTCCAGTTTAATATTTTTGAGCAACAAGGCTGGGGATTTTGTGAGAGTATTTTCAGCACCTACGCAATCCCCTGAAAAATACTTGTACTTAATTTCGCTGAATGTTGTTTAATACCTCTTTGTCGGTACTATTCTTATCAATCTACAACCGGTTTACAGTTCCCTGTTCATTTCCATAGACTCAAATTTTTATAACCCGAGTTAATTATGTACGTCATTTCCTGCTTATGCAAGTATTTTAGCGAAGTATTTGAACTTTCTTAGCAATTTTCTAAATTCCACTTTGTGTTATTAGCCACCAATTTTTCACAATTTGTTCATATCTGAAACATTTGTTATTCAGTATTTTAAGTCAATAATATTATTTGATAATTTTTACGTAATTGTTTGCGGCTACCAGTCAACTCCGTATTTCAATTTGTTATATTTTATAAGCCGATGAAATGAAAGAAAATATAGTACAAATTTTAATACTGTAACATATCATCACACTGTCAAATATCTGTTCCAGTACATGTTATTTCTGTGCGCAATACCCTTTCCATTAATCAGTATAATTCCACAGATAAAACGAAGAATAAATTTTCGACAAAGATTTATAGTTTTATAATATATCTGACCTATAAGACGACCCCAAACTATCAACAGCCAGTTAATTGAGCTTAGATTAGCAATCATCATTCGGAAGGAATTTTATTTTCTTGCATCTGGAAGCGTTGCCTATACAAGCCGAACTCACAAGCGCTATTCTAAGTATCTCTAGCAAATCCTACAAAATCTAAAATTACGAATGCTATGAATGCCCTTGAAGATGATTTGTCACGGGATTCTGATGACGAAGAGGAAATAGACTCGCTGCGTATAGAATGACACCCATAAGACATGTTTCTCAAAAATGAAAGCGAGGGCGTATTCGAAGAGCTAGTTATTTGCCTTAGATGAAAAATGTGAGGATTTTTCAGGATTCTAAATACAGTGATTTGATTTATTTTAAAAATTGGTCTTAGTTTATTTAAATATCAAACTAATATTTTTGTATCTGTCCTATAAGATCATCCTAGATTTCGGGGCATTTTTTTATTTGAAATTGATGTTCAATTTCAGATGATTCAACTATTACCTTATTAACGGAAGTATATTGTAATTAACTCTTGAGTAAAATAAACAGGATACCCGACTTTGACTGTAGATTCTCGCATTCTCTCTGTTAAGTACATTCAAATAAAAAAAAATATGTGATTTATATCATACCAGAAAAGTTACGTTTTTCTTTTCTCTTTCTTCTTGGCTAACTTTGTAATAAAGTATTAATAATGGGGAATAAGCATTGATTAAGCGAACTTTTTAATAAATTTATCTTTCATAGATGTGATTTCAATGCATACTAGTCGTCAACTTCGAAAATCCTGAAACAATTCAATTTCCTTAAGCATTCCTGTAATTTCGACAACTAGTACATTTCATGAAAAATAAAATTAAAAATTATAGAACAGCGCTGGACATTAGAGAAAACTAAGCATTTGTTGTTTAATTAAATGCTGTTCTTGAAAAAGTTGAATGAGGAATGACGCACTCGTATTTCATAATATTTGTAAATATTTAACAAAATTCTCAGAATCAAATGAAGAAAATTGAAGGTATTTCAACAAATGTTCCCAGAGAATATTTAATGCTTTATTTTATAGAACCAATAGATTGTTCTCAAATCTCTCAATTTTATATAAAGCATAAAGGTGTCTTAGGTGAATTTTGAGAATTGCTTTGTTTTGATTGTTCCCTGTTGGGCGTTCAGGTTTCAAGAAATTGCGATCTTAAATGAAAATATATAAATCGTTCCTCACTTCGAAATAAAAAATTTACGAAAGCAGAAAAATACATTTACGATTGAAATAGACATTACAATGAAGATAATGATGCTTTGCATTGAGGATTTTATCATAGGTCAACTAATGTGGGGATAGAAAGAGGTAAATAAAATAACTCATTAAATTATTCGTGAATTCAAATATTTTTTTAATTTACTCGTATTTTTGTAACAATTTCCCAAATAAATATTTAAATTAGGAATCGTGCAAAAGAGTTTAATTTCTCCAAAAGATTAGCAGTTTGTATTCCAAATTCGTATGATGAAATATTTTGCAAAATAATTACTAATTTGATAGGAAATTCAATAATAATAATGTAACGATAATATCTCCTTTATAATAACTTACATGTTTTTGCATAGCATTTTTAAAAAATAATTTTTAACTAATTTCCAATGAAATTGAATTAAATAAAATTAATTAAAGTAAAACTTTAAAAAACATATAAGTTATCTTTCTTAATAATATTTAACCCAAAAAAGCTCTTTCGTATTTAAAAAAATGTGTCTAATTAAATATAAGTAAATGGAATATTCTTTTTTTTTTTTCTGTAGTCCGAAGATACATAAAACTGTTTGATTCCCTGTATTGAACCACACATTAATCATTCTATAAAAATTACCTTCTTAAGTAAATTCAAAAGTTACTTCTTTTGTTTAATAGTATAAATTTTAATATATTTTAATAGAAGCAGTAAAATAAATAAGTGATTCAATGATTGTAAATGAGTAAGTCATTGCTTAAAAATGTTTCAGAAAATCACCAGGAATAAGTAAATAATCCTAATTTTCGCAATATTTGGCTATACCTCACCTTGTCTTTGTTAAATAATTAAATATGAGGAAATGCGTGAAAGTTATGTAAGTGTTAAATGTAAAAAAGAGAAATGCACCTCTTTAAAATTTATAGTAATAATAATTTAATGTAAAAAAGTTATGTAAGGAAATGCATAAAAGTTATGTAGTATTTATAGCCATCTAACTACGAAGAGTTTTTTTTTTTTTTTTTCAATATCGGATTGAACTAATAAATAACCAGACAAATCGGAGTGGGGGGAGGGGAGACGAAGAGAAACACGAATGCAAGTCAGTTAAAACAAACCTTCAATAGTAGGAAGGTTATAGTTACGGGATTTTGGACCTAAACAGTGTCTTGCTTGTTCAGTTTATGGAACCGGGGGCTACGATCAATGCAGCTGTTTAGTGTCAGACTCTATGACAATTATTAAAAGCCATTCGAAACAAAAGAAGACTTCTGAAGTAGTTTTCATTCGTGTCAATGCCCTTTCTTGCAGCGTTACTGTAAGCCAACAGCTTCTGGTGCAGTTTGAATGAGAAATGTTTCATTTTTCGGCGTACCGCTTTATCTGAATTTGTTCCGAGTAATTTTATGTGAATTGCTTCTTCATGCAGAATGAATGCTGATTTCATCTAATCAATTTGTGGCGATGCACTTCTACTCGACTCTTGTGCCATAACTCAGTCAAATACAACTAACTCTAAAAGTCAATAACCTACAAAAGTACATATTAGACAAGCTTCACACAATTATTTATTTGTCAGCTATGTAATATGATGTCTAAGGGATATTTACTCACCTTGTTAACCTCTTAGATTGATTTACCCATTCACCTAATACCGAGCTAATACTCCCTTACCAAAATATCTCAGTTGAGGCTGACCTGAATTCTAGACTCTGCTATGACCACTATCATCCGTAGCAACTCTTGATATCATCTACCGCTTGTAAGGCATACGCCCATCGCTAGCCCCACTCGGCCTCTATCCACTAGAATTTCTTCTGTTTAAATACCTTCATATCTACCTAATTTCACTTTATTTCTATCTGCCTCGAAATATCATAATCACGTTTCATTTTGGTTGGGAAGAAATTGCTTAGTTCATGCAATCTGTCTCAATTAAAGTCCCCAAGATTAGTGAAGAGAAAATCGCGAATAGCCCAACGTCACAAATTGATACCTTGTGTTTGGACCAGTTTGTATTATTGTTATTTTTTACATGTAACTTATGTTTGTATTCAGTATCTTTTATTTCATTGATATGTATTTGCATAAAATAATAACATTGTCTTATCACACTCCAACACCATCTATATATATTTATCTTATATTTAAATCAATTGTATTTTCAATATTAACTGTTGTTTTTCAAGTTTCACTTATGTGTTAATTTCAATTTATATCTCATCTTTATTACACGTATTCTGTTTAATATAATTACTTCTTTTTATGCTTCTCCCGGGCCATCTACCCGGTATTTATCTAAAACGCTTTGGCAATATCCTTGTTTTGTGTTTTGGAGCAGAACTGGGTTCGGTGGGAGACGTCATTAGTGTACTTGTTCGCCTCACTGAAGCTGCAGGCTGTTGTTGAAATAAATTGTTTGACCATCTGTGCCGGTCACCGTAGCTTTATCTCCTCTTATTGCCAAAGTATAAAAGTTTGGATTGCATGCTAATCACCTCGCATGGGTCTCTATAATTCTGTATCAATGGAAGGCGCTCTGTATCTTCACTCCCAATATTATAATTAGCGCCCGGAAGTTGACGGTGATCAAATGTCTGTCGAACAGCATGTCGGTTGGTAGGCACTGGACGCAAATTCTACCTGAGATCCCTAATCTTACCAAACCACTTTGAGTTAGAAACCTTTGTTATTCTATGATAAAAAAAAATTCCACTGGGTAATTCTAAAGAAGAAGCCTCCAAATCTACCTAAAGGTTTCATACTCAAAAGCCCGACGATAACAGATTCAGCGGATTAAGGCCGGACATTTTTCGATTTTTACTTAAGGATCGTTTCTCCTGAGACTCAATGTGCGTATAGATTAAGGGCCGCGGTAGAATAGTGGTCAAGGTCGTGGACTAGCGGCCGGCGGTTTTCGTTCAGTCGCGGGTTTGATCTTTGGCCGCTAAAGACCTGTTGTGTAGCCGGGGCTGATGTACGTTAAATCTATCGGGGCCCAATTTCCTCCTGTTGGCGTGGTATGGGATTTAGGAGAGGGGGTGCTAGCTCAGGGATTGTCCTTGTCATTTGACCGTGGTTCAAAATTACGAGGTCCGTCGCCAAAAGCCCTCGTGTTGCTTCTAGTGCGACGTTAATAAAAACTAAACTAAAACTGCGTATAGGTTATTCTACGGACCTATTCACTTAACCTCACCACCTCATCACAAAGACTCTGTAATTCCGATTTATTTGGGTATCAGTGGAAACTACCACAATATCTCAGGCACATTTCGAAAAGTCATTGATCCAGTTCACCATGAGGGCTACACTGCTAAAAAATCACTGAAATCGCTGAGCAACTGTTGGATGTGGATAGATTAGTGTTGCAACCAAAATGTACGATGCACCATAAGATACATCTCAATAAGAATTGAGAGGACTTCTGGTCACTAAAACTCAGATCTTGCAAAAGTAACTCTATTGAGATGTCTCAGAATGTTAATATTTGCTAAAATTTGTCTAAAATTTGCTTCTTTAAAGAATCATATACCTCATTATTATTTGTAATATGTATAACGTATGATACCTTGGGCCCCCGGCAAGCATCAACAGCTCTAATAATGAATGAAATTTTGTTCCCTCTGCTACAGTGCCGGTCACAAGAAATTGAGATTAAATCTGGGCGAGCCCTAAATCAGGGTCGATATCCCCAAACAACGGAGGTTTCAATACAATTTGAGTAATACAACTCTAGCAATTTATCTCGACTTCAAGAGACATCCCTGAATTGAATCTTTCAGACTGAACTTCGAAAATTTTAATGAAGGGTCATCAATACCCCTTAGTGATCACCCAACTTACTCCAGATAAGTCAAAAGGTAAGAGATCTGCCACAGGATGTTTCAAAGTCTAACACAATTTATCAACATTACAAAAATATTTAAAGTCAACACAATAATATCTGCAGATGAATTGACTAGCTGACTGACAGAAGTGATAATTGGAATCTAAAGTAATAGGCTGTACGCTGAAGCTATCCATTGTTGTAGCAGGATGAAGTGACTTCTTTGCATTGGATTGTTTTGCATTTGATCCGTTCGTTCAAGTAGGCGCAATGACCGCCAGCTCACATTCCCGATGGACAGCGAGTAAGGTTTGTAAGATGTCACAAACAAGGATTTTACTAAATTATGCTAAAACGCATTTTAGAGATTTTATATTTGTTAAGTTAAGTTAAAACAGTAAATTTGCAGAGCTTTTAGTCCATTTATTATTTTAAAATTCAAATTAATAAGAAATATAAGAATTGAAGTTCTGATAACGTATCACACAAAACTTTACCATATTAAAATATCTTACATTTCTAAAAAAATATCGGGCTTCTAAATGATCAGGCCTCATTTATCTTTTTACAAGATACCACAAATGAATTCTGAGGAAACTCGTATTCGACAAGATTCGTAAATAAGCGTCGAAAATGTTTTATTCTTTAAAAACAAAACTTACGTACTACTCAGCGCATTCAAAAGCACGAGTCTTACTATCTAATGTATTTTATAATTTACCTTTGTAATATTCATCTCTCTTTACGTAGTTGCTTCGGATAAAATCTAAATTATCGCTTTATTTGTGTTTATCGATTGGAAACAGACCAACATAGAATTCGTCACACACAATAGTATTAATATTAATTGAGCATATTATAGCAATTGTGATTGTTGAAGTAAATAACAAAAACAATAGTAATAGTGTAAAACGATTAATAAACCCAACGTTGATTTTTTTAAAAAATAGAAATTATTTTTTAAAACTCTAATAAATAAATGTGTCAAAATTTTAAAACCCATAAAAATGCTCATTGTTTGAACAGATTAGTAATAATTAGATAAAATGAAAAGACCCCCCCCCCCGAAAAAATTATTAACAAATATCTATGAAAAAGACAATAATTTAATTCAAATGCTATGATTTCTTTCTATATATATGTGCTTTCAAATAAGTATTTGCTTCTGTATGAAAAACATGAGTTTGGAATGTAATTTTTTATTTTAATTTCAAACTTTTTACTTCAATGTTTATATTCCTTTTGTTTTAACTTCCTAATGCCCTCATTCCATAGTTTAATGAATTACAAAACTTAATCACACACATTTAATCTTCAAAAACTAAACACTCAACGAAATAGAGTTTTATAAAAGTAACAGTAAGGTCATTCCATTACACAATTAGTGATTATGATCCTTGATTAAAAGGATTGCTCCATTTTTTTTATTAGAAGTTCTATCCGATATATTTGTCTACTCTTTTCTTTGAGAGAACGGAACATTCAAACATCAAATTATGCTCTTTGAGTTACCTTTTTTTACTGAAGAAGAATTAATATTTATGGGTGGGTGACACCTCCACGCATATTAAAAAGCAATATTTCTTCAAGATTCCGTTCGCCAGTGAATAATTTATGCAGCTTTGAAATATCGTCTTGTTATTAAGGAAAAATGTATAAATTATTCATAACTTAAAAGGTTATTTTTTATGAGATGCGTTAAATTTGTTGCGTGTTAATAAAATATTAATTTTGATAAATGAGGTATTCGAATGCACAAATACCTATCGTATTGATCAGAATATTGATTGCCAGGGTAAGATTCTAAATAAGAATTGTTTATATATTTTATATGTATATATATATTTTATTTATATATATATATATGTTATATATATATATATGTTATATATATATGTTATATATATATATATATATATATATGCATGTATCGGTGGGTGTGTAAAATACAAAAAATAAAGAATTTCAAGCTTTACTAAAGACGTTAAATGAAGTTCTTTCTTCCATTTACATTAAGGTAAGTTGAAAGTTAATCAAGGCAGTACAAAATATTTTTATAATCATGAACGTTCTTTCACTGAGGTGGAATTGCTATCTACAATTTTTCATGTAATATATAATACAGTTTGATACTCAGGTGAATTCAATAGTACATCAATCTGTTTTACTCAATTAATTTCAGCTAATTTGCTTAGCTTTAACGCTGTTTTCTATTTTTAGAAAAAAGTGTTATATATATATTCCCCTTTTTTAATGTACTAAAAATTTCAATTGCTCTTTCTATTCAAAAAAGAATAAATTGTCAAGACTTTTGAGCAGAAATTTGAGTGAATAGTAATACAGGACTCATCTCAATGGATATTATTGAAAAAAGAGATTAAAGAGTAAAGCTTCAAAAGATTTATGCATTCGAGCTTGAGGAAATGCGTTTGAATGTATTATTATCCTATTCAAATTCATAATTTTTTAAATTAAAAAACTTTTTCATTCTAAAAAATGTATGAAATCCTCATTCCTTTTCTTACTGCTCCCAAGTGGGTTGTCAAAGGTTCATTTCCGAATAATACACCCCTTCCATTGCGTAAAAGAAGATTTAACACTTTATTCTCAATTGAATTCAAAACTGGCGCTATCTGTACAAGTCAAATATTGTACAATTTTTGCCAAGAGTTCGATTACAATAGAAAACTGCTCAAATGTTCAAAGAAGCTATCAAACAAATTCTTTTAGGGCTTAACTGTCCCAGATATGATTGTTCTCAACCACCCAAAAATTCTGCCACGTGGACTCGTAATGACGCGAGGATGCTCCTGATTGGTAGTGGTCGAAATACTTGGGGGAGTGTAAACTCCTAGTAATACCACATGAGGCATGAAATCTATTACATTATGTCCAGCTACAGTGGCCGCAGTAGCCTAGTGGTCATGGTTTCGGATTCGTGTCTGGCGGTTTTCCTTCAGTCGCGGGTTCGATCCTTGGCCGCTAAAGACCTTCCGTGTAGCCGGGGCTGATGTACGTTAAATCTATTGGGGCCCAATGGCCTCCAGTTGGCGTGGTATGGGATTTAGGAGAGGGAGTGCCAGCTCAGGGATTGTCCTTGTCATTTGACCGAGGCTCTAAATTCTGAGGTCCGTCGCCAATGGCCCTCGTGTTGCTTCTAGTGCAACGTTAATAAAAACTAAAAAAAAAAAAAAAAACTATATCCAGCTACAACGAGATGGAACTAGAGAGCCAGATTCAGTCTTCTATTTTTCAATTCATGCGGTCTTTGGGCTTATCAAAGCTACTGTCTCCTCCTTTTGGCTATCAGCTATGACATTCTTAACATTACTATGATTGGTAAATGAGAAAAGCTCTGGTGTAATTTTGGATTTCCGAAGAGCAGAGATGAGCAGACAGTAGATCGTTTAATGGTTATCTAAAACACTTGACATTCCTTCATCACATCACCATTTGTTTCAAACTTTTTTCAAACCATGTCTCAACGGATCATTTCTTGTGCTGAATGGAATAGGAGAAATCGGATCGGATATGTATCAACACATGCTCTTTAATGGTGATGGATTATGTGAGAGTGAGTCGCATGATGGACTTGATGTAGCCTTCTTCGAATCTTGAGGAATTTGAAACCACACAATATGTCCTCTATTCAAGACAAATATTAGTGCAGAACACATTAACTATTAATGAAGTGATCAGGAATTTCAGTTACGAATTAATTAATTTAAAACACAAGAATGTTGCACTGCATTTATAATGACATTGATTTAAAAATAAAAAAAATACAAACATTGACAAAATGATATTGACTTAAAAACATATGGTCAGAATGGCAAAAGGTTTCCAAACATGTTTTAAAACACAAAACAAAACTTTCCTTGCAGCGTAATATCAAGAAATGTTGTTAATTCATGCACATAATAAAATAAGGTACGCAACATATTTGATATGAGTTTATTCTAATTGAAAATAAATTTTCTTTCTTTAGGAAAGACGAATATTATATACATATATTTTTTCCTTGTTCATTTTCAACAGTTTTCTCTTTTCTAAGTTTTCTCGGAAAAATAATTAAATAAAGATTAAAAAAAGTTGTATGCAAAGTTTTGCAAATAGCAGATTTAGCCAACTAAGGTGAGCCTTTTTTTATAATTATTATTAACCTACTCAATTAAGTATAAGTAAATATAATAATTCAAGTAAACGATGAAATGTCGAGAAATGGACAGTACTAAATTTTACAGAAATAAAAATTACAATAAAAGATAAAATATATTAAATTGAATATTATATTAGTTGTATGTAATTAAAATTAAAGGAAATGATAAATTAATAAATTGAACATATTTAAGCTAAATGTAATTAACTTAATGGGCAAATGATAAGAAATTGTAAAATGATCTGGTACTCCAAAATGCCCCTCTTAAAACAATATCCCTTTGGGTGGTATATAACTTTCGTTTCAGAATAAAAAAAAAGTAGGGAATGCGATGCATATTTCCATCGTAGGTGATTTCTTAATAAAGCAAGGTATCTTCCCCCCCCCCCTTGCATATATCTCGATTAAATAGATCGAATGTGTTTTGATTCATTTCAACTATTATATCTTAAAAAGTGAGATTTTAATTTTTTGATGAAAAAGCTTTTATTATAAGTTACAAAAATAAAAGAATTTTAACTCATATTTTAATTACTCTGAACTCCTGAGTGTTTTGATTTGTATGGAACTCGATTTTTGTTATTAATTTTTTTAAAAAAAATTACTCAGACGACTTTGATCAGGAAAAACGAGGTAATTTTATGGTAAATTGAAATAAACGTTCTTTTTCTTAAGGAAAAGCAACAAAGTGATATTTTAACTTTATATATATATATATATATATATATATATATATATACGTATAAATTTATGTATGTGTTTATACTAGAAAAATACATTTGTTAGCATAAAAATTAAGTGAGAGCAATTCATAATCAACAGCAGATTTTACATTTGTATAAAATTCAATTATTTACTTTTCAGAACATCTTGCATAAAATCTCCCGCATTTTACAAACTTGAAAATTTACGAGCACATATAATCGCAACATATTCGCTGAACATAATTATAACTTTAAAAATTTTTTAGAAAAATTCACATTTTTTTTTTATTTAAATTTTTTTATCACGCTTTTATGAAATTATAGTGCGTTATTAAAATTTGTGAATGTTTATCAGAGTAAAATTATGGTCACACAATAGGAAATAATCTCATTTCCTATAGTAAAAAAATATTAGTGCTGTGTATAGAATATAATATAGTGTAAGAATAAAAATTTGAAAAACGCTTAAATTTAAAAAAAATTGATGTCTTAGCTTTCTTAAGTTATCCTCTAAATATGTTTGAAAAGTCTTAAAATATTATGTGATGCTTTATTTCTTAATTATTTAGTTTCATAATTAATGCATTTGTGATTTTTCCCAGGTTATTTTAGTATAAAGCTTAACTTTTTTGTAAAAATAGGTTCATTTTTATAAAGCAAATTCTTTTCTTTCCTTTCAAAGATTAAATTAAATTTTATTAAAGTTTTGGCAGCACTCTCTTTTTTTTTTTTGAGGCTGAGCGCAAAAAAAAGTGAAAATATTTTAAAAACAGAAACTATATATACTGAGAAAAAATATAATTATTTTTTATTTGAAGAAGTTTAAGTGAAAGGAAATAATTTTTACGGAAGAGATAATAATCAGATATAACTATTAAATATAGCAATTGGAAAACTATCTTTAAAACTACTACTTTACTTATATAACTAGTTTTTTAATTAATAATTGTAAACTGTAAAAAATTGCAATCTTGAAATCATTGTAAATTATATTTATTATGAGTTTTATACCAAAAATCAATTATGATCTTAATTTGTAATGGGCTATTTAGTTTTTAAATAATCAGTTAATATAATATTTAATTGTAATTTAAAACTGTTTTCAAAGCCTATACTCGAACAGGTAGGAAGAGAAAATATAAATTATGAGCATTTTGTTATATAATACAAATGCTTAGCGAAAAGAGAATGTCTCAATTTTTCCGAAAAATCTATTAATTGCAAGATAACTTTTATTTTATTTTTATTCCGTGTATCTCGTTACTGTAGTTGAGATTGCAATACAGTAACGAGATAAATTGTTGCTTGAAAAAAAAGGAAAGCTGATTTAAAAATTCATCATTGCCCATAATCATGCATTAGGTCACGTAGATGGGCATTAAATGTATCAGATTATACTGAAACGTGGCGCCCCCTATCATCAGGTGTCACGAGGATTCTATCTAGAGAAAGTTTTTTTTTTTTCATAAAATTTACAAAATTGTTTCTTTTAAATCTCATTTCGTGCTCAAAATGGATTTGTCTCGAGACTCTGTTCATTAATTTAATGAATAAGGATACTTTATGTTTCCAAATAATGATTGCTTCCTATGCGTGCATTTTCTTTTTGTTATTCTTTTACATTGAATTAGTATGTAATTCTACAAGACTGAGAATAATTTAATTTATTTAGATATCTTGCATTTTTTTATGGTTTCCGTATTATCCGAAACTGATGTATTAAACTTTTTTAGTGTAATTAACATGAAGGTTTTTTTCCTCATTCTCTACTCAAGTAAATGTTCGCATTTTGAAGTTAAAATATATATATAAATTTTAACTTCAAAATGCTTCAAAAATGAACTTCTTTAACTTTCCTTCCTATATATATTAATTTTACAAATATTTCTGTATGCCAGAGATAGTAGTGAAATAATTTCATTTATAGTAGTTCCAATTTTTTAAAATTTGTGTTGTCTTAACTTTATCAGAAATAGAAATGTAATTCTTTTTCTCAGAAAATGGCTGCTATATGTTTAATTACCGACATATTTTATATCTTATTGTTAGTAAAATTAATTTGTACACACTTCTTGGAGAAACCTCCAAAATTTTCGAATTTGCTAAAATGTAAGTATTTAAGAAATGAAATGCATTTTACGAGTTTTTTCCCTCTCTCTTAATAGATGTGGACGTGTGTGTCGTTTGAAATTTTTTTGAAGTAATTAAGTCTAAGATGTCGCAATGTATTTTCTGTACTTAACTTTAAGAACGCACCATACACTGAATTTTGTCTTTAAAATAAGAAATGTGTTTGACTAATTTAGCATGGATTTCATTAGAATATTTCTTAACTTAAAACTTTACCCATTGGGAACTTATTTTGGGAGTAAATTATGATTTTAATCTGTTTTGTTTAATTTTATTTTTTAGTGATCCAGAAATTGTTCTTTTCACATTCAAGTGTTGATAAAATATTTCAAGGAAATAATTTTGTTACTCTTCGCCAATTAATTTTGTACCTTTCGAAACTTTAAATATTTTTCAGGTTTCTTTTGATTCAACGAGATTTTTCCGGATCAATGTAATACTGTCCGTTCATAGTCACAGGAGAACAAATCAAAATTATGCACGCGATTCATACTAAAAGTGGCAACCTCAATGCTGACTAGTGCTATATACATTACATTTTAAAGCCCAACAATCCTTACAAATAAGTCAAAATCAAGAAATTGCTACTTCAAAAGCGAGTTTCTATAAAAAAAGATTACATTTTATTTTTATTTATACACTGTTCATAGAAACATGTATTGTTTGTCAATTTGCAATCGGCGTCACTCAATAATTATCTTAGAAAATTCAATAGTTGGAGCACGTAACCTCGAAAACGGTCTGTTTCAAGTAAGTATCATCATGATCTCTTAGATAGCTGTCTAAGTCTCAGTGACTTATATTCGTGATCATGATGCCTTTCGCACCTCAAAAGTTCCCATTGTTCTGATTGTTGCTTGGTTTCCCGTGTATATTACGATGATTTCATTTATCATCGAAGGTGACACCTGGATGCAAAATGACGTTAACAACTCGACGCTGCCGAAATTAAAATTTGATTTGGCACCAAATGAATCAATACTAACTTATGAATCAAAGTTAAATTTTTTTCGGCTTCTATTAACAGATGGCAGCACCCAGTAATAACAACAATTTACTTTAATGATGCAATCTGTCTTCAGAAACAAGTGCTTTTTTGAACCATCCTCGTATAAAAACATAAAATATAATGCAATTTAACACGAAAATCAAATTTCAAAAGTTGTTTTTTGTGGACTTCTGTGAAGTAATTAAATATTTTCAAACATGCATCTTTATTACAGTTTTTTTTTATCGAATAATTGCAAAATGCTTTTATCGGCTAGGAATTAATGTTAAGAACAGATTATTTCTATGTTTGTATCATATTCTAAAAAACCTCTACATATATTCAATTGGTCGCAGCAATAAAATCAAAATAAAATCTTAAATACAAATATTCTATATTATTTTCAAATATTTACTGAACTTTCCAGCAGTCTCTTATTTTTCTTGAATAAAACTGTTTAACCACTAAATTGCTCTCAAATTTAATTCATAATATTCTCTTGAAAGTACTTATCTCATTATGATTTAATGTTTGATGATTGATTATGATTGATGAAAGCTCTAAGGAGAATATATTTTGAATAATTTACAAAAGATACCTATAACAATTAAGCTAAATGTCTGCTAAAAAGGATTCTTAACCAACTTACTCATATTTTTAGTTAGCTATTTTTAGTTTTTATGTCAACTCTAGTGTATTAATTAAATACACAAAAGAAGAAATTTAAATAATAAATAGTGAGTAATTTATTACATTACTGATTTTTTTGAATTTATATTATTAACTGTGCATTTTTATACTATCGATGAATATATAAGAGTATGCTAAAGTCACTTTTGTTCAATCCTCTTTAAGCTCCATATTATTGATTAACTTGAAAAAAAATATTTTATCATTAAAATGGAAGCAACACTGTTAAGAATTTAAAAATAAGTTTAATTATTCTTTTTCAATCACATTATCTTAAAAGTTGTTCTTTTTTTAAAAAAATGGTCCTACAATCTAATCATTCACTCCAAGTGTTGGAATATAAAGTTTAAAAATTCTTCAACTATTATAATTTTATTCGTTATTAAAGCGACTCAATACATAAATTCTGAAATAATCAAAATGCTCAAAAACGTTTACTAACTACTTTTAACTGTAAGACTTTTCTAAACATATGTATTCAAAATTGCATAGATCTCTTACTACGTTACTTATTGAGTTAGTTAAAAAAAATTCAACTGATTATAAGTCATTTCAGAGATTTTCAAAACTTTAAAATTTTTTCCTCACATTTTTATGTTCCCTGATGGCATGTGTTTAATATGATAAGGTTATTAATAACCAAAATAAAGTTTTGAAATTGTTTAGGATTTTTTTTTCATGTACCTGTGATAAGTCTGTGCATGAAAAAATAATTATATAAATAGAAATTTTTTAATCCCCCAAATTATTATGTAGAAAGTAAATATAAAGGTAAGTAATGATAATAATAATAAGTAAATATAAGGTAAATAATAAGGCATATTCGAATGTATAAGGTAAATATATAAATAACACTGATGTAACTAAATCCATACATAGAATTGAGAGAAATACTTCCGTAAAAAAAAAAAAGAAAAAAAAAAACAGAAAAGCTAAACAACACTAAATTTTGTAGAAGCAATTGGAATTTTAAGATACTGAAATATTTTGAAGAAAAAAATACAATTTTAAATAATAATTTGTTTGAAAATGAAGTTACTTCCCTGAAATGCATATTCAAAGGGTTTTAAATAGGATGACTAAAACGTTTTTCTTATAAGAATATTTAATTTAAAAATGTTGTTCACGTGGTAATGTGTCCCTTTAAATGTTATAATATTTTTAACAATTTGCATACAAGTATTTATAACATTATGATGCATTAATGAACCAATGACGTGACTCTAAATATGTAAGAAATATTAAGACATAGGGATAAGTGAGCAAACATGAAATGATTAAATGAATATCGACATCATAAAGTTAAAACTATTCATATTAATTAAAACGAACGAAACCGTATTTTTTTTTCGTAAAGTCTTTTGAATTGGGGAATTTGTAACGTTATTCGTATTTTCTAAGGGTCATCATAGTGTCTTGTTTACTCTGCTTTACGTATGATTTTTATACAAATGATTTTATGTTCTATGAAATGAGTAAAATAAGTTTAAGTTATTTTAATTTTTTCTGTGTATTTTGTTTCTTAAAAGAATATTATTCATTTCTAGTTTTCCAAAAATTATCCTACACTTTACGACTCATAATGAACTAAAATAACTTCTATGAGTAACTGAAACTAAATAACTTAAGATTTGGAAAAAGGATTAGAAATATTGATGTTATGGTATTGATTGATATTTTTAAAGGTTGAATTTAGAAGGTACGTAAGTGTATTTAAAACCCTTGCATTTTAAAACATATTCCATTTGAGTAAACTACAAAGAATTAATTTTAAAAACCAAAACTTTTTAAAGTTAAATAACCTTGAAAGAAATTACTGCAATACATTCCATTGAAAGACAAAAAATATTTACTGGTATGTTTTTTAATTTATCAGTAAGCATAAGAGCAAGTATATTTTTGGATTATATAAGTATATTATAAAAATAAAATATGATTTATCCCTCAAATAAATAACTTCAAGTAGTCAAATAAAAGAGCACATTTTGTTATTAACATTATCTTACAAGAGTTGCGAGTGTTTCTCATTTAGACACAAATTTGTTTTTTGGTATTAAATGTATTCGAATATACATTTGTGATTTCGTATACATTAAAGATTGCAAGCCGAAAATACATTTTTTCCCCCAAAAAAACTACTGAATATTCAAATTCCATGCGTGAGTTGAAATGAAAATCATTTCGTTTCAAGTTCGAATATGTCACTATGAGGACAAAAAGGCTGAAAAATATATAACTGGTGGAATAGCTTTCCATCTAACTGCTGCAAAGTGATATCCAGACGCTAACGAAGGCAGATTTAAATTTGGTATTCCTATCAAAAGCTTGTACATTGCATGCATTATGTTGTATAAAGGGTTATACAGAAAAGATGGAAACACTTTAATTAGAGATAAACAATTTTCTCCCAAGAATGCATGGCCTAAAATGAAAAGCAAATTCGTTAGCATATTTTTAAACGTTTACTTAACAAAAATTACAACGGCATTCCTGCTGTAGTTCATCAGGAGAAAATGAATTCCATACCTGCAAATGCAATTTGGGCAAGTAACCGTAAGAAACCATGTAAGAAACCGTAAGCAAATCCATGCCCCAGTGAATTAATAGTACCGACGCCAGCCCCATTAAGTTATTCCTGCATATAACTTATAACCATTCCAACAGTAAAAAAATGGATAATGAATAACAGCGCGGTTCATTAATACTGAAGAAACAGATAAGTATTTTATTCACAGAGCAATACATCGAATTTACACAAATTCACCACAAGTGTACGGTGAACGGGATTGCCCAATCCTAAAACCTTCGCACGCTTGCATCGACAGTAGTACGAAACATTGTATATATATATAGGAAACATTTTGTGGAGGCTTTAAATTTTACTATAGAAATCAAATTTTATTTGGAGAAACAATCTGTCCATGACATCTTATAAGTTTCATTTCGTTCCGAAAATCAAGAAGTCTAGAAAGGCAGGAAGCAAGAGCGAATAAGAGAGCGACTACAGCCTAACATTGACTTCTAGATGCTGAATTGGGGAGCCCTCGGATTTCTGCTTAGATTTTCAAGTGACGAGTCTTGGGTTATCTGCACCCAACGCGTGACTTTACGTGGCAAAGATGATAGTTACAGTAAAAAAAAAAGTGCATAAAAGTAGTTTGATAAATTTAGTTGGTTGTCAAAAAATAGAATACTTGAAAAAGAGAAAGAAATTAATGAGAGGAACAGAAAGTGATTATGCGGGTCTTTCACACACACATATATTATACATATGTTAGTCCTTTTATCTGTGTGTTCGCTGAACATCATAACAGTGTGGCTAATGCATATTTCTCCTTTAAAGAAAAAAAGAGTTGGAGAGTTAGAAAAAACCATAATCATTTCATTTATGATTATTTTCAAAATAAAATTTAATCAAAAAAGATAAAAGCATGTTATAGTTAGAGCTTTTTCGCTTGCAAAAGTGCAAAATATAGCATGCTTTCATGAGCACCTTTTTTATAGCACGGAATTAACTTGAATGTTATTTCCGTTATCTATTTAGTATGTTTTTATCACCCAGTTTTTATATAGCATGTTTTTATAGAACGATTTTTTCGTCAGTCGTGTTTGAGAAGCTTACTGAAATGTACGTATCTTTTTTATGAACTAGAGGATCCGTATATCAGACGAGCTCCATAAATTAGTTTTGAAAACGTACTGAAAAATCTGGGTTTAAATACGAAAACATACAATATTTTTTCTCTATTGCTAACAAGGGCTTTTGTAACCGTGTTTGTAATATATAAATACACCGGTTTTGAAAAATTAGGAAACAAATCACGAAAATAGCGATTACTCAAAAAACACTGAAACTGATCCCCGGTATACAACGAATCGTGAGGTATAAAATAACATAAAAATAACTTAAAAAGACAATTTATGTTATTATCGTGTTATAGAAATTAACACATGTACGAAATTAAAAAACTGAATGGGTCTGTTCGGTATAGGAAAAGTGCATTTAATATTGAGTACGACTATCTCTGGAAGCAATTCATTCTATTCACATATGTATGATACTCTCCATTACGTGGTCCATGAGTTCGCTGGGAAGGAAGAGCGCTAGTACTCTATTAAAGCGGCTCTAAGCGTGGGGCGAGGAAAAGGAATGAGAGCGGTGACACGTATTCTTAAAGCATTCCAAACACTCTCGATGAGAGTCAAGACTGGTGTGATCGATCTGGTCATACCATGCTCGGAATTGTTTGGTTCGAATTTCTTTTCTCACAATTACAGCAATATCTGTAGTCTTACTCTATTGTATACATTTTTTATCTCTTCAGAGATGACACTTTCAGATAGCCACATCGTTATAATTTGCATGTCTCCTTTTCATTCAACACTGTTTATTCAAAAACATATTCGAATTTTACACGGCATGGTTTATTTTTGTGCAAGTTACTGCTACTTTTATGATTTTCCTTAATTTTCGGAAACCTATCTTATAAATATTTTACTGACATAGTGACAGGACTTGACTTGTTTCCCATTTTTAAAAATATCTTTAAAGTATCAATAATTAAAATTTTGGTTTTTTTTATACAAATGTTTTATATTAGCAAAATGTCCGTTTTCGAAAGTTTTAACCCTTTTCTTTATGTATTTAATTGCTTTTAAACGATTTTTGTATCCTTTAAAGGAGGCATTATTATTATGCGTTAATGTATTTTTAAATAGAAGGCGTAGTGACATGCATAGTTTCAAGACCAATTTCAAAGATGGCATCCGTATATTTTTCAAATTGTCAATTACTCCGTTACTTTGAGCCAGCTGTGAAAGCGAGGAAATAATTTGAATTCTGCTTCTTTTTTCCCAGAGGGATATAATTAGCTTACCACTGAGTTCTAATTACACAGCTTTCCTCTAATGAAATGAAAAAAAGTGGCGTCCGCGAATGGGCTTCATTAGGGAAAACCATGGATTAAATTCGGTGGAACGGATGGAAAACGGTGCCACAAAAAAAATCCTCTATTTATCTATTGTTCTTTTGCCGTGGTGGCTTTCTGCATAGCTGATTAGAAGAGCATACACTGTGTCGAAAAATTTGATCCTCGCCATTCTGTTCTTTTCTCAATAACATAATTTGAGAATTATAAGTAAGCGCTCGTATTAAAAGATAATGAACTGTCAGGTACCTTAGGAAAAGGTGTTAAATAATGAACTAATGCGAAGTTTTAAATAGCAACACTTTTTACTACTTTAAATATTTAGAAGCAAAATCATTGAAAGGTTTAAAAATGAAAAACAAATATCCTGTATTTTTTTTAGAAAAATTCTATAAACAAATATTTAAAGTTTCTTTTTGAGTTCTTTAACTTATGATGCGTAACGGCACTCTATTATAATTTCCAACCGTATTTATTATTAATTTTTTTTAGATTTACAATATTACACATTCAAATGCAGAGGAAATCATTCGCAAGGGACAATGAATTTATTCTATGAATATCAACGAATAATTTCAATTTAATCCTGAACTTACTTCATTTGAGGCAGTTGCTCCTGACCGCGTTTAATTTAACAATTTAAATAAAATAAAGGTTGTAACGCTTACAAACCCTACCAGGTTCCGTGCCTCAAGCGATTTAAAGAAGATGGCCTTATGTAGATTATTCTAAATTTACTCAAAAATTTCGTTTTAAACGCTGATCTAATACCGATGTTTCACTTGATTAAATTGTTACAAAAGTTCCACTATCTTGTGTGGGTTTATAAGATAGTCAAACCAGCACGGTAGATAGTGACAAATAATGTTTTATTCGTAAATATTCTAATAGTCACACAGGTATCAGAGATTGGACTGTAGCAACACAAACAAAAAAACACAACATTTGCACGGATTAGCGACACTGATACAGAAACATAGACCTCACTTGCAATGACAGTCACAGTTTAATCAGCAACGTTCAGCTCATCGTCAATTTATTGGTTCGCTCTACAGACAAAACTCCGGAGTAATATTTTGCATTTACAAGGCAGTCCTCGACGGTTCCCCGCAGTTTGCAGGCTGATTCCGGCAGAGTCGCCCTGACCTATAACCCCTCAGCAAATCGAATCAGCTTTGCTTTCCCAATCGCTAAGTTTCTCGCCAAGTCGTCAAAATGGTCGCCAATTCGGAGATAAGGGGTCATTGCTTGAGCTTTCCTTGGCTGACTGATGAAATCTCTGTGAATGTATCTTATTCCTTACAAAAGTAAACTGATGAGAAGCTTCATCTTGTGTGTGCGTAATATATTCTCATCATCTTTATCACGCACAAAACTACAATTTTAATAATTCAAAACTAAATACAAAAATTCAATTTTAAACTCTCCACGGATTGTATATGCATTTCTTCAAATCAATTTACTATATTTCACTAAATTTAATTCCCTCTACATACATCACTTTTCATTTCCTGATGGGAATTTTGAACTCAAAGAACAAGACAAGATTTATTTGAAGGAAAAATTTCGATGAAGCATATTTTCCACAGTTCTCATCATAACAGAGCCTTTAAAAAAAATTGTTAAAAAAAAATTAAGTTTTAATTTTATTACGATAGATAACTGGCTTATCTAAAACTTAAATCAGTTTCTGATTTCTGGTGTTTTTAATTTATTGTAAAAGATTTCATACTTTTTTTCCCTCTATATTCGTTACTTTGACTCATGTCATACTGAACGTTTTCTTGCATCATTTAATCATAATAACATTTGAAATCAATTGTATTTAATACACAAATCTTTTACAAAATGATTTTATACACTACATATTTTATTTTCTTCAAATTACATTGGAAATTACTTCAAAAATAAAATAGCACTAATCTGGTACTACTGAATGTACTAAGACTGCTACATATGGAAATAAAGGCAGTTTGGATAAATAATCTCTACAGCAACATCATTTCCTTTTCAACCAATCGATTCAACTTGAATCGCTTAGCTGCGGAGTCTTAACATCAGTTATTGTGCGGGGAACCATTTGGAATCGTGAATAATCCGACTGTAAGGAAATGAAACTTGTAATGAATGACCATGTCATTTCCTGATGTGACCCAGTTTGAATCCTAGTTCTAGTCCTAGATCGAATACATGACTCATTTGTATGACCTGTGTTTAATCTCAAGTAATATTTGGTGGATGAAGTTTACTTTAAATAACAGGCTTTGATTTGAGTTGTCCTATTGTTTGATTAAAGTGATTCTAAATAATGGAAAACCGAATGTCGTTGAATAAGTAAACATCAAAGATTTCTCTTTTAAGCATATCTAACAGAGAGATAGAGAATATATGCTACAATTTCTCGCTTAATATATTTGCATGAAAAACATTTAGTAATTCAAGTAATTTTTACTTAGATTTATTTTCAATTTATTCGGGGCTCCTTAATACTCTGTGGTCTGGGTCTTTGGTTATTAAGCCACCGGTTATTCGAGCAGCGAGTTCTAGTATTAATATAATTTGAGTAATAAGTTCCAACGAATTTTCACCGGAACGAATATTTGCGCTATAAGACAGAGCTACTGGTTACTTCGAGAAAAGAAGGCTTTTATTACAATAAGTGAGTTAATTGCCTTTTACAAAAATAAATTGCACAAAAATATCTAACAGAAAAGCACCCAAAATATTTAAAGAAAACTGAGTTTACAGTTTCATTTAACAACCTGACATTTATTACTGTTTTCATTGGCACTTGGTTTCTTTTTAATCTCTTCCATGGCAAATTTTATGAGCTCAGCTCAAATCCGAGATTCTGTTGCTCAAAATCAATAATCATTTAGAAATCATTTATGGAAAAAGAACTCTCCATAATGGTTAAAATGTGACGAATACAAAGTGGTAGAACGTTTAATTAATTTTATTGACCCCAAAAAATTCGAAAATAATATATTACAAAAAGTACTCCTAAGTACATTTTTTCACTTTCCGTGAAAATGAGGATCTTTATGTATAAAACAGAAAGAATAAAAATGCATTAATGCTCTACTCTTAACAGGAATTCGTGACATCATCGGAACGTAAAATTAGTCTGAATTTCTTAAAAAGAAAAATAAGAAATGTGACGCCATAATGTCGAGGAATAACATCATAAGCGATTATTTATCGAGGGATCTATTGTAAAAAAACTTGTAAGTCAGACTGATTAACCGCGTATAAACGACTACATACTACATGCATAGACACCCCCATAGACCTCCATATATATATATATATATATATATATATATATATATATATATACAATAAAATTGAATAAGAAACTTGATTGAATCTTAAAAAGAGAGAGGAAAAGCGGGAAAATGTTTAAAGAAAGTAATTTCTTATAAAATCAACGCAATGTAAATACAATTTCCTTTTCTCTGTAAGAAAATTATAAAAAAAACAGTTCTTTAGTAGTGAGTTCGAAGGGAGGTGAAATGCTTAGTTAAGAGGTATCTGAGGACAAGAATGTATGATTTTAATATTTTGTATTACTGAGAGTTTCGTTTTTAACTATGTTGTATGAATACAGTTTTGTAAAAAGCAAATCACATTGTATATTTCCCAAATGAGGTGGATTTTCTATGGTGTGAAGCATCTGAAATAAGCACAAAAATTGTAAGCCATACGAATGCTACTGTGCTGCCCGTTTGTGATGAACAACGTATAAAGGTACTCAGTACACGTGCGTGGAATGGCGACAGTAGAGCGGAAACTGCCATATAAGATATTGGTATTTAAAAAAACAAGCCTAGTACGTACTGCATGCAATCTACTACATTAAAAGCAGAAAAAATGTGCACGGTTTATAGACAGAGAAATCAATGCGCTGAACACAATTTTAATTACAAAAATTAATTTTAATTGCATTTTTTAAAAAAGTTGGTTTTTATAAATCGAATTTCTTATAAGTCTATACTAATACTGTGCAGTACTTAAAATTTGATATTGTTTATTGAAAAAAATTATATTCTATGTTGGAAATAGTCTCATTTCACAGTATGTAAAATATCAACTCCATGGATAAAATATATTTTGAGGAAAAAGTGTACCTCAATTATTAAAAATTATCATATTTTGAGAAACACACAAACATTGATTTTTTTTCAGGATTGTTTTCAATTTTAGAACGTTCCATTTAGAAATGATCACAAAAGGGACAACTATAGAATCAGCGAAAAGACATCTACATTTTAGCAGCAAAATGAAAAGGAAATACTGAAAATATGTTGATATTTAGTGTCTTACTTACTTTAAATTATTTTAAAAAGCAAACGGAACACATCGTACATGAATATAGAGTTTTTCTTTAAAGAGAAAGTATTTAAATACTTAAAAATGAAATAATAATAAAACAGTTGTGGGGAGTCAAGGAATTTTAAATGATGCATAGAAGAGAAAATTTTTTAATCGTTATTTTTTTTTTCATTACAAATTCTAATCCATACACCATTCAGATTATATATATGGTCTTTTTTAATCTGCATAAAAAAGTAATTAATTTCTGATTTTAAATTTAATTTCCTTCAATTTTAAATGCTGGTGTAAATTATAAAAAAGATGAGGAGTTCAATTTCATATCCAGGAATAAAGAGATATTTATTAGGAAAAACATTTCTGCTCTTATGCAAAATTTACAGAATCGTTCTACAATCTCGATAAATTGTTTTACACAAAACAGTGAGTCAAATTATTTTTCGTATATTTTCCATTTTGGCAAAAAATTTTGCAAAAACTTATGATAACAAATAGTAAAACCTTTTAGAAATAGTAAAATCGGAAATGCTTAAAAATATCTACTGCATTTTTAAGTGCACTAAACATCCATTTATAAATAATAAAGTTAAGATAAAATATGCATTAAGTTTTTAAGCAATATGCTAAATGTAAAACATCTCGGGAAATTCAGTTGTTCTTTTCAATCTGACACCCAAAATTTTAACAATGCTTCGAACAATTCTCATACTTAAATAAAAGCAAAAAGTACCAACTTTAGCATTATAACTTATAATAGCATATGACCACAGGTGTCAGTCAGTTAAAGCAGACCATAGTAATTTGAAAGAAAAACATATTTCTCCTTCTTAACACTAATTATTCGGCTATTAATATGAATTTCGTTATTTTTAAAAATATAAAAAGGAGCATATTATTTTAAAACTCACAAATAAAATTAACACAAAATTTTTTACAAAAATGACTAAATTTTATTAAATTTCATGTGTATTTTTTTTTCTAAAAATAAAGTTATAAAAACATTTTATCTAAATTTACTGCACCAAATATCTTTTCCAAACTGCATCCAAAAGTTGAAACGCATAGCTGAAAAAAGACCATAAGTGTTTGCATTGTAAATATGACCAAAGCAGCCAATGAGGAATTTAAAAATTAGGCAAAATTTTACTATAAGTTTTATTTTTAAGTTATTGTATAATGCAATATTTTTTCAGATTATTTTGTCATAAATTTATGGTTAAAGTCCCATGGGGATGTAAATTAAAATTTCAATAACTCTGATAAAAGTAATATTTTCCTTCCCATCTTCTAGCTTAATTTAGGCAAAATTAATAATGTAATTGGTCAAATATTACATGATTTTACAAATTTTGTAACTACAATTTACAAACACTGTACAATTTTATAATTTTTTTTCTGTACACACTATAAAGTATTTCAAAAGCAATGATTATTTTCTCATATTATTGGTAATTTGGAAAACACAAATTATCTTTTCTAATTTAATTCACGGGATTCTTTTGTAAACTTTTTGTGAAATGACTAAAATGAGATTTTATTTTTAAAGTTACACACATAAATATATTATATCATTATATAATCAGAAGCATATTTGATTAATAGGTGAAAAATAATAAAAAGTTCTTTTAAATGTTCTTAAAAGTCATTTTAAAATTCTTTTAATAAATAACATGACACTTCTCATTTTTTTTTAAAAATTCACATTATGAAATCTTACATTTTTCATATTTTCTTTTATTTCAATCCAATCACGGAGCTATTTAGCTTTATATACTCCGTATAGTTTCTGGAGATAATTAGAAGGCTTAATAACACAGGCTTACAGAACATATATATATATAAAATATGTAAATTATTTACTTTGGGCTTTGTGTCTACGTTAAATTATTTTTTATAAAAAATCGAAAGAAAAGAGGAAATAAGAATCAATTAATGGAAATTAAAGAAATCTTTCTTATTTCTTTATTCAAAATAGTTTAATTAAGTTCTGAAATTTTCATTTCCATAAAAAGATTCCTAATGGAATTAAATGTAGACAGAAAAAAAGAATTTGAGAATGATTACAAAAAAATTAAATAAATAAATGCCTATCCTTCTTTTTATAAATAAAATGTAATGCTTTAATGAACAAGACCCATCTAAAAAATAACAAGGAATAATTTAAATTCCCAACCACAAAAGAGAAGTCGGATTCATTTTAAGGCTCATTTATAAACAAAAAAAAAAGTGCTTTCAGGTGCGGCGAAGAAGAAACTGGATCGTACTTGGATTAAACGCTTTGCTGCGAAAGAAACGAAAAAATAAATAAAAGAACAGCTTCCTTTCAAGAGAACTGAGATCGAATATGTTAAAAGAGAATTCAAGGAATGTGAAAGTTTTTTTTCTTTCTTTTTATCTGAATTACACAATTTTTTCTACATTTCTCAAAACAATCGCTTATTTCATTTGGTAATATATTTTTTTTACTACAATATCTTTTATCAAATTTCAGTTTTGAAATTCAGCTATATTTTCATTAGTGAATTTTTTAAAAAGTGATTTCAAATTCTCGAGCTTTCAACACCTATTTGGAAAAGAAAATATGAAAAGCATTTTTTTATTATTATTGTTATGTTTTATTCATAGAAAATTCTATGTTTATTTAAGTAATTTGATTTCTATTTAAATTCAGTTTCAAAATACGTGGGAAGAATTATTTCATTTTAATTAGTTATTCACTTTGTTTAAAACTATATTTATTAGTATTGACGTACGAGATCATCAGTTACAAATGGCATGATATGTTGCTTGAAAACTGTTTTCGAAAAGAAAATAAATGTTTAAGAGAATATTTAAATCTTATGCATTTAAAATAAAAGATATGTGAATGTTTAATCTAAAAAAATGTTTAAAAACCGAATTGAATTCGAACGAAATTAAAGATTATTTAAATGTAACTACTGCCAAATATTTTTACAGAAGAAATTAAAATTTCTATTTTAAGTAATTTAAATAATATGACGTTTAATATTTTCGATAATAATAATGCATTAATAGTATGTTCTTTACTCTCATATTTATAAGACTTTAATGAAAGCGATTTCTTACCATAATCCAACAGTAGGAATAATACTGCAGCCATTTCTTATATTGTAAAGTAATGAAACAACTTGCCTACTTTTTCATTAAGTTTTGATAAATGTATCTCACTCATTGTGTTGTTTTTATTTTCCATTTTCTACTTACGTCAATGTTGATTTTATTTATTACCTTTAAAGACAATCAAAATTATTTCCAAAAGAAGTCGACAATATTAAATATTTAACTTATTTTATTTAACATTTATGTACGAGGACCGTTTTTTTTTTTCAAACTCCGATCGAGCTGCTAAACAACCAGACAAATGGTAATTGCTTATCTGTCTAAGTATAACCACTGCTATCACCGACGCGAACTCACGTTTTTAACCTGATTTGTGGGAAACTCAGTTGGTGCAATCGATGCTCCCACTAAGTGCAAGTGTTATTCGATATCCTCAAGTGGAAAGAAATTGTGCAGTCGAAATTCACCGAAAAAGGAGAGCCGAGTGTACATGAAAAATTTGTGAGTGGTGGTGCTCTGTGTAAATGGTGTAGACAAGTTAAAGACGGGCGCACCAACGTACACGATGAAAGGGGATTGGAATGCAAATCTGTTCCTACCAGGAGGAAGGTTATGGCTGTGGAAGTCTTAGACCAAAAAGGTGAGTTGCTTATTGAGTTTCTGAAACCGGGATCTCTAAGGTGAATGCAGCTCTTTACAGTCATACTTTATGATGACTGCAAAGATCCATTCCAAAGACAAGAAGTGAAAACCCACAGCAATGAATTGTTGTGAAATTTCACATGAAACTTGAAAAACCGCTACAGTGACTAAAAGTTTATTGAGAGAAGTGTATGACTATGCTATGAATGTTTATCGTGTTTTTGAGTAGTTTAAGCGTTTTCAAGTTAACCTAAAAGACGATAAAGATTATTCAAGACCGGGTCACACTTACACGTCAAAACCGGAAGACAATATAGAAAACGTTGATCATCTGGTTCGATCTGACCATCGGTTAAGTATTCGTGAGGTTGATGAGACTGCAAAAATCGACAAAGAATCCGTACAGTAAATTTTACTTAACAATTTTAATACGCAAAAAGGGCGTGCCGAAATTGTGCCTGAATTTCGCACGTTTGAAAAACAAGAAGCTTGCAAAAATGTTTGTACTAACACTTTGAAAGCCAATGAAAATGATCTAAAATAATAACGTGTGACGAATCGTTGTTTTTTACTCCTGATTCTGAATAATATATTACTATGGTCCATGCACTGGAAGAGCGTATCTTCAACGAGAGCCAAAAAAACTCGAATGATCAAATCAAAATTCAAAGCAATGATGATAGTTTTTTGTTGTTGTTATTCATGGGATTGTGTACCTTCACAGTGGTTCTGAAGTACAATCTTTTAATCAACCTTACTACCTTCAGGTTCTTGCCAAACTCCAAGAATGAATAAGAAAAAAAAGATGACCCGAATTGAGGAAGGATATATCCTTCCGCATTGTCTGTCAAGAGGTTTCTAGATCAAGTACAGCATCCCAGTGTTAGACGATCCACGTTATTTGCCGGATCTTGCGCCATGCAACTTCTTTCTGTTTCCTGAGGTAAAATTTGCATGAAAAAGAACAACATTCGAGCACGTTGAAGCTGCAAAAGAGATAGCGGTTCCCGAGCTGAAGGATCTGTCTGGAGAAGTCTTCCAGAATAGTTTCGAACAATGGAAGATTCGTATGTTGTGTGGTAGGTATAGAGGAAAAGTGTATATTGAAGGTGATAATAAGTAAATATGTATGAGATCAAAACAAAATGTTTTACTCTATTTAATAGCCACACTTTGTATCCTAGTCGTTTTAAATATATTTGGCCGATAGCTGGAACCATTGTGGAAGGTAACGTTTGCTCTCCGTCCTGACAAAATATAACAATCAGACGAACACAACAGCAGCGGATGAACACAAAAAAAGCTCTTATTCTCCTCCCTTGCCATCCGGTTGCTGTCATTTGGCTACAATTTAATATGAATTCCTTTCTTGGACCGGTCCGGATTTCTTTCTCTCCATCGAAGTCGCAGACCAGGTGGGTTCACCCTGAAACAGTTGAAGGCATCTAGCACCAGAATATTCATCATAGTCATAAAGCGTTAGTCATACGCTTTATGACTAACCAGAATTCTCTGCAGTCACTTTCTATATGATTGAATGTTTCCAACAATGACAACTTTGAGGATATTCGTCATTTGTTCGTAACGATGTTCCAATCTGTAATCATTACTTTATGATACAAGCTGTATATCTTTGTATATATTTGAACTAACCCCCTGATTGTTATATCTGAACCAATGATACTCTCACGCACAATACCAACTTATTTGAGAAATAAATACTGATGTTTTAAGTATTAAACTACCTTGAATCATTTACAAACACCTGACCTGAGTCAATTGAAGGGTGGCAAATGCATACTCATCTCCTTCAACTATATCCTATATCAAAGTTTATTGTTTGACAGTACGCTTTGATTTATGTTCTGAATAATAGTTTTTTTTGTTGAATTTATGTTTTGCGCTATTTTCGGATGTGTTGTCAAAGTTTGATCTACCTAGCCTACCCAAATGTAGATTAAGCAAAAACAATAAGAAGATAAACGATCATAAAAATATTACCAATTTATAAAGTGCTTCTTCAAAATGCATTGCAATCCCTAAGCTTTTTTTATTCTACAATATGTTGTTCTGTTATTTTATATGTGTTAAATATTATTAGATTAAATATTTAAAAAAATAAATTAGAAATATTAAATCATGTATACAATGGTTTCCAATCGCTCATAGTGCATTGAAATGTGTTAAGTGAGGTCACATATTTTATTTCTGTCTTGAACAGTTCGAACATTCTCCTCCTTTTATACATATTTTTATATTATTTTGAACAGACATTTAGATATTCTGATAAGTAAATATCTAAATATCTGATATGTAAATATCTAAATGTCCATTCAAAAGAAATTTTTTACCGAAAACAACTAATTTTCTTTTAATTGACAATTTTTCCATTGTTTCCGTAACTTTTGAGGGTATTTTCAAACCTTTTATATAATTAATCACAACTCTTTTTTTTATTAAATTACGTGTAGGATTTTTTTATCCTATGGGAAGTTCTATCATAAGGAAGTATATGTTAAAAACAATATTTTTCGTGCATCAGTTTTAAGTGTTTTATATGAGAGTTTTTCTATCTAAAAGTTTTTCTTCCTCATTGAAGAAATTTTGTAATATACTTAATTGTGTCAGTGAAGTTATCTTTCAAATAACTTCAAGAGAAGTAATTTATAAGATTTTACTTGAGTGAAATAATTATGCATCTGTCAAAATCAAATATATGGGATAAGAGTAAAATACACACAATTTAGAGGTGATCCGTGTCTATTTCTTTATAATATAATAGAAAAATGTAACATTACTTTTAAAATTTAATTTATTGTATAAATCATTCACATACTTATGAAAATCCAAAATCGACAATTATTAACAAATATATGTTTGTAAATACTATACAAAGTTTTTATTGACATCTTCGCTAGCATCTCATTCAAGTTTAATATCATAGAGTTTCTACAGAATAATTAAATTCTTGAAAACTTACAACAGATTTACTTTACAAGTCTTATAAAAAAAGCACTGTCATTCTAAGCCAACTATTGCGATAAAAAATAATTTGTAGCTATATTAGAGGAGCAGGAAGGTATCTACTCTAAAAATTAATACTGACATTAGATTTTCGTTAAAATAAATTGGCATTAAAACGTTTCTGACGCTACACTTTGCTTTTAATGCATTCTCACTTATGTAGCAATTAAGTATAACTATTTGCATAAATGTTACTTAAATTCTATTGGTTCTATAGCACATAAAATCATTTCATAGCGGTGTAACACTGGTGAAACACACTGGATTAAAATAATTACCATCAGTGTTGCCCTTCATTTCAAATGTGTTAGTACACTAACAATTAGTTTTTAGTGAAAGCAATACATAATAAATACAAGTAATATCGGCGCAAACGAATAATTTTAACTTTTATTTTACGCTGTATCTAAATTCCCTATCTTTGTATTAGACCTAAGCCAATTGAGATTTCGCAATATTATTGCTATGTCTCGCTTGTTTAACTAGGAGTATGTGCCTGCATGTATCTTTGACGGAGATTAAAGTAAAACTTTGGGGAGTGTCTTTCCACGTAGGAATAACATCGCGTTCAACCTATTGTTGATTTGAAAAGCATTTCTCCATCGGGATTAGATCTCACATTTCCAAAGATAATCTCCTCCCTCGTCTCCACGGCAGAAATGTTAGAATAGCCGCGTTCCCTTTCCACGAATTAGCGATTATAATTCTCTCCAGGACCAAAGCTTACCCTAATTTTAATGAAATTCCCTGTCTCATGTTACGAGAATATTATGCTTCGTCGGGAGAGAACTCTTCTCTCTAGGGGGGCATTAGGAGGGATGGCTTTCCATTAAACGATCGAAGCTGGCTCCTTAAATTTGAGAATAATTTTAAAAGAACTAACTTACCTTCTTAAAATTACCTAAGACCATTTGCAGTTCACTCTAATTAATAGTAATGTGTTGAAAAGCGAGCCGAATGTTACATGTTCGACTTCTACAAAGAAAAAGCAATTCGTGGACTAACATAAATAATTCAGTATGAAATGTTCTTTTTTTAATAAAAGTAAGCTAATAAAATGTTTTACGTCTTCCTGTAGCGCAATGCTTGTTTAAAGAGTTCTTTTTTTCCCTATTTTTGAAATAAAAATTATTTTAATGCCTCGTGTGATCTGGACTAAAACTTGAATTAAACGTAAATAATCTCACTTTCTGACTGAAGAGTTTTTATCTTTGCGTAAACGGGAGTTTAAATATATCTAAGATAAGATTAAATTAAAACTTTTGTCCAAACCATTATGACAGTAACACATTTCTCATGAGGTCTTTGAGCTATTCCTTCTTAAAATGGGGTCGAGGTAGCCTAGTGGTCATGGTCCTGGACTCGCATCCGGCGGTTTTCGTTGTGGGTTCGAGCCTTGATGCCACTAACACCCTCCGCTTAGCTGTGACAGATGCACGTTAAATCTGTTTTGGCCCAAAGTCCTCCCGTTGCCATGGTGAAGAAGTTAGGAGAGGGAGGCAGCTCAGGTGTCGTCCTCTTCAATTGACCGAGGAACAAAATTACGAGGTTCGTCGCCATTAGCCCTCGTGTTGCTTCTAGCACGATGTTGTTATAACAAATCAATCAATCAATTGTCTTAAATTGACTTGCTTATTTGCATGTCCAAATTATAAGACTGGATAAACATACCCATATCACCATAAATTGGCGTTAGCATTTATTTTTATTTTTTTATAATTATTTTTTTCTGTTCTATTGTATTGTATCATGAACTATTTGGGAAATTTTCCTAAACCAGTATCTGGGTTTTCTTGTTGATTTTATATTCAAGTTTGCAACTTCTTTCTAATCAAATGGAACATAATGATACAAATGAAGTAAACTTGAAATGAGAATAGATATAATCAAGGGGTACTACAGCAATTCAGAATTGAGAGATAAGGTTACAGTTATAAGAAGGGTGACAGTGTGAAGAGGCGCGGGAATCTTCCAGTGTGTCTACGTGATTCGATGAGATTAAAACCCAGTGAGGTCTCATTGATTGAATATTTGAAGGAGGAACTCTCGTCGTATTACGGTAAGCGTATTCTTTAATATAATTTGGAAGCTGTTAGCTGGAAAAGATTTGATTCTAATTCAGAGCATCCACATCATAGGAGATTTAATAAACTCTATTTTGAAACATAATAGACAATTTAATTACTTTGCCTGTGCTTGAACTTAAGCTGAAATTTAGATTTTGTGTGATTCTAGTAACCTTTAAGATCACAGGTGAGACTGGTAAATGGATTGCGTCACAGTATTCTCATTAAATTCCAATAGTATTTCGTATTAAATCGCTTTATAAAAGTGAAAAAGTGTTCTCTTTCTTTTCATTTCAGATATTCTCTCAATTAATTTAGAAAAGAAAATTTTTCTTATGTATGGGATTACTTTTATCGAGACTAATTGAAAATAATTTTCTTATTCTTAGAGATTTAGTGATTTTAAAGCTATCATTAGGACCGATTTTACGTATTAAAAAAAGGGGGGGAACCTAGTTTCATTCAAACATATAAGTGGCCGTGGTAGCTCAGTGGTACTGGTCGCAAACTCCTAGCAATCGTTGTTCCCGTTGAGTCAAGTGTTCGAGTCCTGGTGTCGCTAAAGACCTGCCACGGTATGGGACAAAGGCGCATTAAACCTGCCGAGGCCTCTAGTAATACCGTTGATGTCGCATGGAAGTTTGGTGAGGGAGGAGCCAGCTCAGATGTCGTCTTCATCACTTGATCGAGATTCAAAATTTGGAGGCCCATCACCAATAATCCTCGTGTTACTTCTAAGTTAATGAACAATCAACCAATCAAACATTTAAATATTTTGGTTGTCAAATATTTTTCTTTGTATTTCTTTCCTGTCTTACAAAAGACGGAGGGACAAACTATATCGAGATCAAAGTCAAAACACAGAAAGTACAATTTAGATCAAAAACAACATTTACATTGGTTTTGAAAAGGGAAACCCAAAGTGGCGCAATTGCGAAAAAAAATCAGTATTAAAATTTAAATTTAAATACAGTTTTTAGTAAAAACTCAAATGATGAAAAAGTGGAAAATTCCTGATGAATGCATAATGCATTTCATAATTTGATGGATATAGACCTTTACTATTAGTTTGTTCCTTAAGTATTACACAAAGATTTAACAAAAGATTCAGAGTGAATATAATGTGTATAAATGCGAAAAAAGTAATAAAATGTCACTATTCATTGTATGACTTCACTTTTATATTCAAAAATTTCGTTCGATTCAAATATTTATTATAAAAAAAAATAAAGAATAATTTCCATAAAATGGGGCCTTGTCAGCTTAGATTGAAAGGTAGCAAGGGTTTGTAAGGTAAGGTTTCATCGCCCTCTCTATATAAATGAAAGCATGAATTTGAGTCTACTTTATTCTGAAAATCATAGTACGAAATATTGTCGGTTAATACACAATTAATTAGGTTTCGAAACTCTCAAGCCTATTTTTCTTCAAACCTTAGGCAAGCCTATTTTTCTTCAGCGTTTCTTATAATTATTTCTATGACTTTGATTAAAGTGTATCGGCCAGTAAATTATGTCAATCGGCATTACCGAATGAACTGAACTTCAGTGAATGAGAAGATAAGTAGTAGAGAGTAAGAAATTGGTTTCGATACTACTTCATCGAAGATACACATATGCTGATAAAAAGAGAACCCATGTTAGTGTGTAGTAATTATGCGTGAGCGGACGTGAAATAGGTACCCAGGGTAGAAGTTTAGTACTGACTTGGATCCGTTTAGAAACTGTCCAATAAGTAGTGGCTTGTCATATTGATCTTCATGTTCGCACGCTTGTAGGGACAGGTTTCACATGTAAAATAATTTAAACACTGAATTTCGAATATTCGAATAAAACTTATCTGATTTCTTTCCTTGTTTGATTAGGGACAGAACATTTGTAACAAGTAATGGCACAATTAAATAAAAGAAATGTTAAAAAGTTCAGATGGCAGTTCATCCACTCCACTTGGCTGTAGTTCGACCTCACCAGAGAATTTGGAGTGGTCAAACTCAGTTCCAAGGTTTTTTTTTCAAATTCAGCCTGGTTTGCTTCGACTTATTTGCATAAAGAGAAAATAAGCCCAAAACAAACCAAACTTAATTTTAAAAAAAAAAAAAAAACGAAAAAGAGAATAAAAGTTTTTAAAGAGAATAAAGTTAGTTAAAATTCTCAGTCTTTGTTTGTTGCATGAGGTAAAAAAATAATTCCTGTCTAAATAATATATTCTAATTGATTACTATCAAAAATTGAATATTTTAATTGTCATATTACTTGCTATGAATTTTTGATTCAGATAAATTTAAAATAAGAAACGTCGCATGAGCCTCTGATTTAATGCAGATTACTCAATTTTCTTGTCATTTTCATTGGTGTATTTTTTATCATTTTTCATTTCCCGATAAAGATGTTATTGGCTAAATTTAATTATCAATATGTACCTGTATTCAATGTCCATTTCATCGCCTTCCACGTTTATGGCAATACGTCAGTTATTCGATTAGAATATGCTTCAAATTTTTCATTTAAGGTAACTGATATTATAAAAGGCTTCAAACTTAGCATTGCTTAATATTTTGCTGTTATAAAGTAGAAGAGGCTTCTCTAAATGTTTTATTTCAGAGAATTTGAATATAGAACGTTCGAAAATGTAATTATAAAATTGTAAGCAAACGTGCCACGCCTCAGAGAAAATGTCTACAGATGCCATTTTTCTCAAATTGTGTTCTTTGAGATAGTCTATTACATTTTCCTCAAAATATACTTTTTTCATAATGCTGATATCTTAGGCATGATAAAATGAGGCTGCTTATTACACAGAAAAAAAAACGGGAAACGGGAAAAAATTAAATTAATGTTCATAAGAATTGGCCGGATAATTAACCATTATAATTAAATTCAACTAAATTTTCTTTATCTCTCTGTCGTATAAAACTCTATAAATATAACTATATTGGGTAACAAATATTCTAATGTAACCTTGCTGTATCAAAAAGGATTCTTATTTATTGGTTAGTTTATACTTTGAAATAAGCGACATTCTATCAAATAAAATCGACAGCATATAAAATGTTTAGTTTGCTAGTAAGATTGTATAAACCAACGATAAAAATAATTTGAGACGCTTTTTCTTCTCTAATAGACAGTGAATTTCTATTCCGTTTTCAATTCTTTGTGCTTTACGGCCATATCCGGAAGTTTTCTCGATTTGGAAAAAATATATTTTTACTATTTTCCGAACGTCTATATTTCTTTGACACGGCTCTGCATGACAGCTTTAAGAGTTTGCCGAAAGGATGATTGCTTTTTCCATTCTATTACGAATTTCTACTCGGATAATTCTCTAGTTGAGGGATAAAAACGGAAGACATACATAAAGATGAGTGTAAACAATTCAATCAATCTACAGATTGAGCGCTTTTGTAAGTGAACAATGGTAGGTTTGTCGATTTTTCTATTTCTACATACACACGCATAAAAAAGGCAAAATCTTCTATTTTCCGTGTACAAAAAGAGGAAAACAAAGTCTGTAGTCGAAATTCATTAGATACGCAACTCATAGAGTTAATGCATTTTATGTTTCTTTACGTGATGGGCAGAATTCTTAATTTGATTTGATTTAAATTACATATTAGCACAAAAAGAAATAAGCGACAAGAAAAGAGTGATTATTTGTAAAAATCTAATATGTTATTAGTTTCGTTCATTGTTTCATTTATTTCAAGTTCTTACCCCAAAACAGCATGGGACACACAGTCATATGACAAAAAATGCTAGGACGAAGTAAGTTGAGTCATAAATATCTTTCAATTATGCCAGGTATAATCTATCGTTCCTATCTACTCACTATGAATCACCGGTACAAACGAGTTACTGATTTCAGTAACTAAATAAGAATTCAGTCTTTTTTAACAATTGCCTTCAGTGGTGCGCGGTACATTAAAGTGTTGCTGCTAACCCTTTAATGGAGAGTGAAAAAGTGCACTTTCTTTTAGAGATCATTTGGGAATTTAAACAAGGCAATAGAGCTAGCATGACAATTGGAAACTATGCAGTGTGCACGGTGGAGGACTAAGAAAAGATCGGGATGTTAGGAATAGGTTTACTAAATACAATTCAAGAGATAGGAACCTTTAAAGATAAGCCGAGAATAGGACTAAGTTCCAATCTTGAAGACAGCCTTTAACTCTTTGATGGTTAGGAGAATCAGTGCTCTCGTATTATGCGCAGTGTTACTATCAAACGATAGCTGAAAATGACATCCGTTTTCCTCCATTGTTACTTCTGAAAATGTCACTCTTTTCTGACGGTGTTACAGAAGGCTCGCTCACATTAAAAGTATTCAATAAAAACTCATTTATAGAACATAAATATAATATTTACAATTGTAACTGATACTTTTAAGCTATTCTGTGAATGATAAATAACAATATTAATTTGTAAAATATTAAAATATTTAAAAAAAAAAAAAACAAGGAACTTTAAAGAATATGAAACACACATTTTATTGTTATATTTACCTAAATCTCTTTTGGTGTATGATATACTTTAAAACATGAAATTATTCATCACATATATATAGCCATAGAACATATTCATCAGATATATATCACCATAGGACTTATATTCATCACCAGATAATTCTGATGATGAATAAGATTGATATCATCAGAATTATCTGATGATGATGCATTTTGAGCCATTTCAGTTAGAAACACCTCCAAATTTCGTAAGAAAAATAACTGGATCAACAACAATTAAATCGGTAACATTTTCCCTCATTATGTAGACAAATATCACGTTACCCATCATTCCATCCGTATGTAGTCGAACTGACTAAATTTTGTCAGCAGTCATCGTTTGTGTGGTCATGGTTTCGGATTCGTGACTTGCAGTTTTCGTTCAGTCGCGGGCTCGATCCTTAGTTGCCAAAGACCCAACGTGTAGCCGGGGCTGATGCACATTGAAAGTCTAATGTACTTGTAACAATAGTAAATGATGTTTGGGAAAGTGTGTAGGATGTTTGCTATCTGCACTTCTAATAAGATTCTATCTCTATTAGCCACCCTGATGGTTATTGTATTAGGTGGATCACTTTTCAATTTTTATCGTTTCCTTTAATTTTAGCGACCTGTGGCTTAAATGTATGCTATTTAATAATTTATCGTTTGCTTTAATTTTAATTACATGTAGCTGATATAATATTCAATTCAACAATTTATCGGTTAATTTGATTTTAATATTGGAAAAGTTTACTACTGTCCATTTCTCGATGTTTCATTGTCTATTTTAATTCTTACGTTTAAAGGAGTAATTTCTTAATAATTATAAAAAAGCGCACCTTGGGTGGCAAACTCCTTTCCTTGCAAAACTTCGAATGAAACCTTTAGAATTACTTTACGTGTTTTCATATGAGTTACATTTAAACTTGTTAAGAGAAAAAAAAAAAAAAAAAAAACTCACGAAAAAAATTCAAAATGTACATATTCTCGAATATATATTCGTTTTCCACCTCAACACTATTTAGCGTTCATTACTGAAGATGAGGCAAAAAATATTTCCCGAGTTTTCGTGTCCGATTCACTAAAAACGAACATTAAAGCAGCTACGCTGCTTAAATGGAAGTAAATGTTCCACTGCGGGAATATTTACTTCCATTCAACCTCCGCCATTCGCCATAAACATTCGTGTTGCGCTTAAGGTTAATTTGTTTGCGAAGGTGGCAAAAGGTATTAACGCGTGTATCATAAGTTCAAGGTCAGACGCTTTTTTGTGGACTTTTCTTTTTCGTCGGTCGTTAAAAAGTGCAGGTTTGCTGGCTCGTTAAGGTGCCAAACGACCACGTTTGCATTTAATGAAAAAAAGACGATGGGAGCCTCGCAACAAAAGGAGAAATCATTCAGGATGAAAGTAGAAACTGAAACAAAACAAACAAAAAAAAAAAAAAACTGAGAGATTCGCAGAGGGGTTAATGTTTTACGGAACGGCATTTTTTTATTCTTCAGTAATGGATTTTAAAGTAATATTTCAAATCCAGAGTGGTATTCTAATTGCCTAGTTTACGATTCCATTTACCGAGCAGCCGTTTCATTTAGGATCAAAATGACACTCTAAGTACGTTGCCATCAAAACCAGTTAAATTTCTGAAGTCGAGGGTATATTCCTTTGGGATTGTCTAGCATCACATTCATTACAGAAAATGAGATTTTTAATTGTAAAACCAAAATCATTATAAATTGACAAAAAATACAGTTAATTTTATAGTACAGCTGCAAATTGCGATAATTTCTTAATTAAATCAACAATAAAACTTGATATCCATACAGCCATAAACCTTATTTTCATAATATGGTTTTCTTACATCTGATGTTTATTTAATAAAACGCATCTCATTTTCTTTGGCAAATTTTTAAATATTTATTGCATATATATGCAGTTAGATAAATTAATTTAAGCAACTTTGGAATAAAAGAGACTGAACACCGATGGTTATTTCTTTAAGACAAATATTTTTCATTTTATAAATTTCTCTTGTTAAACGGTATGTTAGATCACTTGCAATAGTTATTATGTTATTCAGGTTCCTTTAAAACTATTTTTTCATCTTCATTACGTATAACTTTGTATTTAATTAATTAAAAACCTTACTTCTCCAACGTCTTTTTACTGATTTAAGGAATTAATTCATACGAAGAAATTTATAGCGCATATATAAAAACATAACAAATAAATATATTACTGGTTACCCGATATACGAGTAAAGAGATAGTATATCTGTCACAACCTTTAAAGTTGCAATGGATGTTTATGGAAATTACATTAATGCATTCTATTGTAGACTATTGTACTGATGATTAGATCATTTGATAAAATGAGAACTGTCAGCAATATTCATTTGTTCAAAATGATACTTATATTTTTATCGCGTTATTTAATGCAAGATAAATCCATCATTTTAAGAAAAAGTGTTTCATTCACGTTCAATTGTTTCTGTGAATTGCAAGAAGAGATTTCCTGTTTTGAACAGACAAGGGAAAAACATTTCTTTAAATATTAAAATTCTAACTGATAAAGAATTCGCCTTAGAATTTCCTCTGAATAAAGTATCCAATTCAAATACTCAAACGATAACTTACATTTTATATTCATTGAAACCATCACATTTTTTTAAAATTAGAAAATACCACGAATTAATTTTTAGAATTAGAATTTTGTACTTCACATTAAAAAAATGTAACTCATCATAAGAAAGTGAAAGAGATCCATGACGTTTACTTACAAATCCCAATTGCATAATTGAAAAAAATACAAAGGCCCCTCTTACGAAATGAATATACAAACGTCGCAAAATTCAGAAACAATGCGAACTGAAATTTTTTACGCATTTGAAGGTAGGTAAAAAAGGATTATATCAAATACATTTTATCATCATTCTTAAATTAATACGAATTAATTAATGGTGTCCAAGACACACTCACGGAGCTCCTTCTGCAACAATTGAGCTTTAAAGAGCGATTAAAATAATTTTGAGTTAATTGTGATCGTTCAAAGATGAAAAAAATACTCAAATTCCAATTACTTTTAGAAAATTAACGATTGAATTATTTTCATCAGATCAGAGATTTAACATAAAATCGCAAAGCCACGGTACCAAACTCACACAAACAAACAAATTAGGTTCAAATAATCATGGTCGCCGCAACAAATGAAAGAATTTATAATTAATTAATTAGGCCAAAAGAAATCATCGTATACAAGAAAGAAAAGGCTCCCATCGTAGATAAGAATAAATAATTAAAAGATTGAAGAATGACTCAAATAAAGACCAACGTTTGGTCCATTGATTAGTTTATGATTAAACAACATGATTCGAAATCAACCACTTCATAATTGTACATATCTGCTCCTAATCGTTGTAGTTCTTGTCGTGTACATAACTTCGGTCTAAAAATCGTGTAAGTGTCTTCGGTAAATCACCCAAAGCTTGTGTTACCAATATTAATGTGTCCGTGTGAAAGTGTGTATGTCTAGCGTGTGCATGTACGAAATTATTGGCGAATTTCTTTTTTAAATGTGACGCCAGGAAGAATGTAGGGTAGCAACAAAGAGAATGGAATGTGTCCTTTCCTCCTCAAAATGTGATTCTCACTTCAGAAGATGTAACGTGGAGTGACCCTGTACGGATCTTTCATATTATTACGAACATAATTTGATGCTTCAATGCAACGCTTCTCTTTGTAAAGGAAATGGTAGATTTGAAGAGTTTTCACCAGATGGAAAAATTCGAGTTTAGGTAACGACCCCTTCGCCTTGGCAACGGATTTGGCGACCATTTGGCGCCGGTGAGAAACTTGGCGATTTTAGTGACAAATGGAAAGTACTCGAAGACATTGGAAACTCGAAGACGGAGAACCAAACGAGAAGAAAGTAGTTTACGGACTTTTCGTGAATTTTCCTTTGTGACGACACGCCTGGCCGGAAAGATATGAATACGCCAAGAGCTACAGCCTATGGAGGAGTCAGTCTGAGGAGGAATCAGTCTGTGAACGTTATCAGTTGTCTGGGGAGTCTGCTTTGCAGACCAATCGAGGAATCATGGCAGAGTGAATCTGCTGGAGATTCTGCCGGAGTCAAGTGAAACTGTTACTGAGAGTCTACCTTTGGAGTCTCTGTTGTGGAGATGGATCGGAGGATCGACTGTGCATGGCGGGTGAATTTGCGAAGAAGCAACTTGAATCTGCTGGGAATCGTAGGAACCTGCCCTGGAAGTGCAGAATATTACTGCGGAGACTATCTGCAGCGAGGAGCTGGTGAGCTTAAAATTGCTGAAATAACCGTGACTGTACTTAATATGTGTTTTGTACCTGTATCTGTGTCATTAAAGTATGTAAGTGTCGTGGATCTGTTATTGTCCAAATTGTGCTGTCTGTGTGTTGTCCTGAATATTTACGAATAAATTGTCATTTGTCGTTATCCTCCGAGTTGGTATTCATTTTCACTCCATACGCATTCCCCACAGAAGAAATTATTTTTCACCACAATATATAGAATCAAAGTGTCCCAGAGGTACCATTCTAATTTAAAATTCCTTTTTTATAAAATTGGGAACCATATATCACTAGGATACCTCATAGTTACGATTTCTGTACTTAATGTAGGTGAGCTCCTGAGTGACTGTACCACTGGGATTCAATTACTGTGAAGGCAAATTTCTTTCTTTTTATATGAGCCCCAGCCATTTTCATATTGGTTGATACCTTAAATGGACAATCTTGATAGTTTCTTGTAGTTATTCTATCATATATTTTATTTTCTCAAGTCATTAACAAACTTATGGTCATTTTATACGATTTTCTTAGAGATCTGTTTTGTTTCTCCCAACAAAGAATTGTCTTTGTTAAATAATATTTATTAAAGTCAAAGCTATTTGATGACTCTGAATAATTAATTTGAACATAATTTCAGTCACTGTACATACATACTGTTGTTCTGAGAGTACGCCTCCTCAAGTTGATTTAAGGGAATGTTCTGTTGGAACTTATTAATATGTGAAAACCAAATTATTTGACTATTTGTGTGGAAATATTAGTTTTGAATAACAGGATGCTGTTTTAAAATAAATATTTCCGAAAGAAGAATAATGAACGTTCTAGTTCATTTATATCGTTCAGATTTGAAATCAACGGCACGCTTGGGAAGAAAGTAATCTATTTCAGCGCCGTTGCGCGAAGATTGCCCGATGAACGAAACATAAATTTGTAAACATCTTTAATTTTGCCAATTATGGATACTATTTGAAGCGCATAGAAAATACTGTCGTACCTTAATGAAGTCAAATATTTTTACTATCGAAAACCTTTTATTTCATGGTTAGATTTGATGTTTAATGATAATGCCAAACCAAAAAACCAAATACACAACTGAATAATTAGAACTCTACCGATATTGAGTTACTTAAGGTTCATATTTACTCATAATCTTTTTCAAAGCCAAAGCAGAGAAACTAACTTCATAAAAAATGATTAAATGTACTAATTTAGCATTAACACACAAATTGTTTGAAAAATAACATGCAATATTCCCGTGTCATAATAACGGAAATGTAACTTTGTACGTATATTGATAAAAAAAATAATAAAACTGCTTAGCATATGCACATTTCACCATGCTATTTTCAAGCGTCATATCACCACGACATGCTTAATTTAAGGCAGTGAGGCAGACGGAGAAGGTATTCAAATGCGGATCCCGTTTAGTTAACCACAACCATTAGAAATTAAAACTGTTGCCTGTATTATCTCGCAGCCTTTTTTCATCACTGAATCTTGTTAAATTCAATAATAATTCGCTACAAAAGTTTCATGCTGTGTTTTGCACTATTTTGCTATTATTTTAATTCTGCTTTATAAATTAATCTTTTGAGACACACCAACAGACGCCATCACGAACTTGGGCAACATGGCGTTTTTCTTTTCGTTAATTGTTTTATGTAATTTTGTGAGCGTACCATTTTTCAGTCGTTAACGATAGTTTCAAACGGCGTTACCAAATGATGCCAGATATTAATAATTTGATCAAAGATATATAATGATGGAATGTTGTATTTTTTGAGTATACAGATGTCCCATAAAATTTAAAGGCGACAAAAAAAACATCTAAACCAGAATCCACTTTTACAATTCATAGGCGAAAACGTTGTGAACCGTTGGTTCATGAAATGGAAAATCATTAGTGAGTCGTTATTTCTTTACTGTGAATTGGAAACGCATAGCTTTTTTTCCTGATTTATTGTATGTCCATTCTCCTTTCTGGTGTTCATGGTAGTCGACGATGCGTACGAAAAATCCCGCTTGATGCTTTCCACAAGAAAGCTACGTTCAGGGGACTCATTGCCTGCCTCAGCCTATGCATTGTAGGCAGAAAATTGTTTGCTTAGGTCTTTCCGATCGCCCTGGGTCCATGGAAACATCAAAGGGTAGTTTAGTTTTGCTTTTAAATCTAAATTTTTATAAAATTATTTTGTGTTTTCTTTTTTTTTAATTTTCATATTTTCTCGTATATACTCTCCACTTTCACTGAATATGTAAGACTTTAATAAATTAATATGCGGTCTCTATTATTTTAATCAAATTGAATTTGTGTGTCCATCATGTCATGTAACTATGATGTGTTTTTTTAGGTATTAAGAAAACGATGGGGCAATCGTCGAGTATGCATTCCTGATATATATGAGGGTTGTCTGAAAGGTTTCACCCAACAAAAATACACTTTTTCATTAAATTTTATTTTTCTTCATAGCCTCTTCACAAGTTTACACACTTTATTTATGATATCACATCTCTTTGTAATCAGCTCAAATAGTATCATTTTTTTTTTTCTTCCGAAGCAAGTTCAAACTAATGACCTCATTTGACAAAAATTGTCTTCAATCGCAATGCTTAGATCAAGAAGCAAAAAAATGGAAGTCAATTGGGCATACATTGTGATTAAAAGGTGCTATAGCACCAAACTATCAATTATAAGAACTGCTTCCATATCAAACCGCTGAGGTGTGAGATGCAGTTCTGATAAATGAATTTTTCTGAAAATGTACAGCCCACAATTTTCATTTCATCGTATAAGTAAATGATTTGTAATGTACTTCTGTAATGGGCTTTCCTGTTTAAATAATTAGAAAAAATAACTCATGAATGCTCCAAAAATAAGCAATCACCACCATAACCTTCCATGTCGAATAAACAGATTTTGCTTTTGGAGCCGATTCTTCGCTGTCCACTGTTTGGCTGTAGCTGAGCTCAAGGCTCAATGTATCCAAGTTTCTTACTCCAGTATCAATCGAGACGCTCAAATTGATTCATTGCGCTCCTAACTAGAGTTTCACAGAACTTTAACTGAATGAGATGAACAACGTGAGAAAACGTGGCACCCAAATCGCCGACAGCTTTCATGCTTAAATCGATTGGTGACAAAATACGTTCTTGGATGAGTATTCCATAGTTCCTGCTATCTCACTTTAACTCGATGGTCGCCTAACAATCATGTGGTGAACTTTTAATGATGTTATTGTCAGCGATTGCAGTTTTTTGGACACCTTAGAAAGTTCATTTCATTCTGAACTGGTTCAGCCACGATTAAAGCTGTCTGAGATTTCTAATGCAGATAAATGATGATGCAGAGTTCTTCTGCACACAGCGTCTATCTCTATTTTCTTTTGATGTGCGTGGCCTGTTGCCTTTTCAAAAGAAATATTCATTGAAAGCTCGATCTAATTTTTTTTATCACCACAAAACACCTTCCATCGCTCACTTAACAATTATCAACAACAAATGCGCGTGCAAAGTGGTTTGAAATTTGATGAGAACCTGTAAGACATCGCAACTCATTCCTGTTAGCTTATTGACAAATTCTTCAATGTTGAGGCCGGAAACTTTTCAGCAAGCCTCGTGTATAATACTGGTAAAAAATTATATTGATATAATAGTATTAGGTTAATTAAAAGTGAGTAAGTCTGTATGAATATATATTTTTGTCGTGATGTCTCCAAAAAGGGATATGCATCAATAATTCTTATCCTTTATTTACCTCAAATAATGATATTCTCAATGATATTTCGATCAGAAATATCCATTTCACCTATCTATTATCCTCTGGGGCAACTCTAATTATCCCCGTCTCTATCTTTGCCATTAGATTCACCCCCACAACATTATAATTGAAACAATGTTTCTCTGCGGTGTCGAAGATGTCCAACGGAAACTATTAATTAAATGTCAGAAGTATGTAATGAAGATGTCTGCAGAGCAAATGAGTGTAGACGGCCAGGATACGGGAATGACCAGACCAAAACGTTCGGAGGGATCACATTCACGACAATTCCTAGCAATTACACAAAGAACTGTTTAATATCTAGGAATAATGGAATGAATTTTGTCTGAGGGCAATGACATTTCATTAGTTTTTAAAGCTGTTAAAAGTAGTTTGGATATTAGTTTTACCAGTTTCCTACAGAGGAATGAAGTAAATACTTTGTCTGGAGAGAAGAGTCAGTTTGTTATGTTGATAAACTGTTAAATTCCATATTCTGGGTTTTTATTTACTCAATAAACTTATTTTATTAAGGAAAAAGTAATTTAAGTAAACTTAATTTAAAAATTGGAAAATTAAGAAACTACTTCGATTAATCGATGGTGATTTTAAGGTAAATGAAAATATTTATGTAGCCTTAGTGAAAAAAGTTATGCACTGGTAATTAACGATTAATGTTGAAAAATAATAGCAATTCTAATGCATTAAATATACTTACTTTGCCACAAGCATTACTTAATAACAACATCTTTCAATTTAAAGCGATCTGAAGCGTTAAAAAAAGTTAATTCCTTTTTAGAAAATTTATAAAAACTACATATTTTATGTTACTGAATTTTTTTAAGTGGTTAGTGCACTCGAGGAGAAAAAATGTTTGCTCTTCATTTTCTAGAAAATCAATTTTGAAAGCCCCTTTCGGTACTGTTATAATAAGCAGGAATAAAAAAAAATATCAAGTGTGAAACATTTTTTGTACTATGTAAAATTCATTTTCCAGTAAGATTTTTAAGAAAAATATAGTTTTTAGCTTGGAATGGATTCAGGAAATGTCGTTGCTACATTTTTAAAAACTGTTTTTATATTATTTAATATTTTTTCTAAACAAAATTCTTAAGAAAAATGAACAGTTAACAGGAAAATGTTCTCAGCAATACGATTTTTTAAGAACTAATCTGAAAAAGTGAATATCTTACAGAGTTAGATTTAGAAAAATTTTAAAAAAATACAGAAAAATATAGTAGATTGGTTTTTTTTTTTCATCCTCACCAAATAAAAAAAAGTCGAAAATATGTTTACACAAAATCTCCACTTATACATTTCTGATATACTGAAAAATTTTATCTTTTTTTTTATATCTATTATTCCATAATGTATTCTTCAACTGAAATAAATTTTCTTTCAAAAGCATAGTTTATCACGCAATCGTTTTTTTATTTTTTATTTCCTTTCAAATGTTTAAAGTGGTTTCTGAAAGAAAATTTGACTTTCTGAACATAAAGTTTTTAACGATATACATTTGGTTTCTTTGTAAGGTTTGGTAATTTATTTCTTTTACAGTTTATGAAAACATTAAATCTTCCTTAAAATTCAATCAAAATTGTTTCAATAAGAAATATACATATCATGTTTCATTCATCTATTAAATATTTTGATATTATTGATGATGTAATGAAATTTAATGTTTTGCTATGAGTTCAATAAAATAAATCATCCCTTAATTTTACGGAAGACTTAAAATTAATCATTTCTATGTATCATTTGTTATTGACGGGATCCTCTTGGTGTTAGCTGTAACACAAGAAATGATAGAATTTCAATACAAAATGCTCGGACAATGCGTCCTTTCTTTGATACAGCAACATTGCCACGATTTGGGGATCTATAATTCCAGGTTTAATCACTATGAAATTTGTCACGTGGTGTATATATATATATATATATGCGTCAACTTAAAGTCCAAATTCCTTCAAGAGGTTATTTCACACACAAGAAAAAAAATCATTCAAAAACAGTAATTCACATTAATTCTCAGGTTTTGAAACGTTTCTCATATCATTTCTGACACAAAGCTTTTAAAAGCACGAATCAAAATGCTAAAAATTCCTGTCATTAAAATAATAACAATGCAATAAATGTTGAAAGAGTTTGGCAATACGACCTCTCATTTTTTAGAAATATATTATTTTGACTTGATCTTTTTAAAATTACAAAGATGAGGAGAATGTTGCACGAAGCGACTCTTTTACAAAGATGGTGAAAGAGGTATGAGAAAAATAGAAATTCCCATCTATCGTCTTATCACTCGATAGAGTCTCAATAGAATAAAGGCCTTAACCAAAAAGATTAGTTTGGGGATATAACTAATCATTTACTTAATTTCAATTTAAAGCAGTAAAGAGTTAATAATTGACCATGCGATCAACTTGAAGAAATCAAATATAAGCACTTTATTTCTAAAAACTAGAGGAATAGGATCATTTAACAATTTTATGATATGTGAAGTTATTTCCAGATGTGAACTTAGGGAAGCAAGCAAAAGAAATTACATACGTGTGTTTAAATCAGGACGTAATTTGAGTTCAATACTGATACAGAACTTCCCTCTCTCTGATATGAGAATTTAGTTAAAATAGCAATTTTGAATAAGACTTTGTAGAATTAAAGAAATTTGGCAATGATGCACAGGCCAGTGATCACATAATAGTGGTGAAATGATGAGTGTATCTGTGAATGTGTCTGAAAGTGTGTGACAACTCTAGAAAACACTCTTATTTAAGAAAGTTGGCCAGGGGCGAGGATAGGGTACCACAAAGGGGATTAATATCGTCCTTTCTCCCACCTACCGAGGCGGCCTTCCTGAAACTAGATTGTTCACTGACCCACTGCGGATCTCTCATTTGTGATTGCAAAGAGGGAAATTGATATAATCAAAGACCGTACTAAATAATTCTACGTGGTGATCGTGGGGCCGCATTTCAATATATTCAGTAGGGTATCTAATTATTTGAGTGATAACACCATTTTCTTCTGTCGTATTGCCCGAAACTCACTAATGAGCATTCAAGTCAGGAATAGATTCAAAATGAAAATATCAAATTTAGAAGAAATATTAATTTCTTTAAGTAACATCGGTAAAATAACGATATTCTTAAAAATGGATTTCCTTTCAAGCTTCAAACTTTATGTAGCATAATTTTTCATACCTTAAATTTTAAGCAACATTGGTCTGTCAGTAACATTCGTTTTCAAAAATCATTTCCCTGTCTTGAAGTTGGGGAGAAATGCTACGAGCATGAGTTGATGCATCCCTGCAATAATTAGATGACGAGGCATTTGGCTACCTTAAGAAAGTCATAATTACTCTCGCCGTTTACCCGAGCTTCAATGAATTTCTTCACTTTGACATTCAGAGCACTGGGCAGAAATCACATTGCGTCAATATCTCTCACAGACCATCGCAATGCTTTGTTTTAATTAGACAGTCGGATTCCCAGGGTCCGTGCCAGTTCTGAGTCGGCCCCATAGCGTCCGTCGTCACTCCTCCGTTCCCTAAGAAAGGGCACCGACACAAAAACTGCGTACTTCCACTCCGCAGGCACATATCAGTACAGAATCTCTTATAAAGGAAAAGATGGAAGGTGTCACCATTTAACCAAAAAGAGTTTAAATACTAATCCAGTCACCTTGGCTACGGATTTGGCGACCATTTGGTGACTTGGCGGGAAATTTAATTCTTTAAATAATTAGTTTTAATGAAATAATTTTTATTAATTATAATTAGATTATCGTATTGTCATCCAAAACAATCGTGTATAGAAACTTTCAGCACAATTGAGTGCTTTAAAATGTGAGAAAAAAGCTTTTAAAATTTTAATCCAGATATAGATACAGAGGTAATAGAAGAAAACCCATTAACACAACAAGAAGACAGAAAATGATTTCGGTAAGAATTGAAAATAAAAATTGTTTCATTTATTTAATTAGCTAGGGTTAGTCTTTGAAAATGACAAGCTTTCTAGATAGTATCGATAAGTAAACACCAATAAATGTTTATTTAAATTACGAGATATTAAACAAATTTATTCAGTTACATGGAAAAAAATCTACAGAAAATTTTCAGTAGTATTTCAGACTTTGATTGATACATTTAAGAACACAGTGTGTCACTTCTATAATAAAATTCCATTTGAACCCAAAATCAAACAATTTTATATTTTGGATATAAAACCAAAGACAGTAAAAATAATTCAAAACTGGATGCTTTGGAAAAGAGCTTAAATATCTAATTCAAATCTTTAAAACTTAAAAAATATTCTT
>BMAW01045079.1:3173-58926 GCA_019974015.1 Nephila pilipes
AAGAGCAGGAATTTTATTGAAACACTAAAATGTCACACAAATTTATCTTTGGAAATTTTCAATGAATGAATATAGTCGGCCGACTTATTCTCTATTATACTTGCGTTATTTGAGTATTGAACAAGAGAATGTATTATCCAGGAGTCCATTAAATAAATTATATTTTTGGAAAATTTTAAATGATTCTTTGAATGTCTGTTTGCAATACTGAATTTGATGGAATTATACTTTCAATGACCATCCCAACCTTTTTATATTCCATTATCCGATTATTTTCTGTTGTATTCCTCGAGAAATTTATCTTTGGAGATATTCAATGTAATTTCTGTTCCTAGTCAACAATCCTCTATCGCGTTATGCTGCACTTTAGTTTCTTAATATATAGTAAGAACGGTCTCATGCTCGTGCGTTCGATCCTCTCCTTAGCAGATTCATTTTTTTAATTTTTTAGCCTTTAAGTGTATCATGTAATTCAGAAAGGAGACAAACGTTTTGAATATTGAAAGCAGTAGTATTTCCCGTAATTTCAAATCGACTACAGATGCGTAAAACAATAGTTTACAGCACCTTTAGATAGCGAGTTTAAACAAAATATAGATGTTAACTCTATAAATATTATTCAAAGTAACGAAATTGATTTATTTAACATTTTTTAAAAAAAAATTGATCATTAAGAAATGCTTTGATTTACGAGCATTTTTAAATATGATAAAATTTTGTAGTGTTTCTTGAGTATCCTATTCTTTCATCTATTGCAATCACTGTTATTCAGAAGTTTTTCGATATGTTTAGCATTACATACAGTTGCAAGAGAGTTTAGATAGTTTAGAATATTACCTTTCGAGGTATTTATATCTGGAGAATTTATGATATATTTGTATGTGTCAACCAGAGCAATCTTTAATTTCATAGAATAACTTGCCATTTAAATTGGCATTCGATTACTTCGAAAAATTGTTGTCAACTGAGATAAAATGAGTACATGTCCTATCGAATATTGACTGATAGTTTATTATATCACACAGAGATATAACACGAAGGCTATTGGACATGATCCTTGTACATTTGATACTCTGTTAATTGACGAGGATTACATTTGAGCTGAAACCATGCTATCCAAACTTCCTCCTCATGCCAATGGTGTTTTTTTGAGATCCGACAGATTTAATGTGTAATGCGTCATTAGAGGCAATAGGGATCGAACTTATGATTGGAAATAAAGGACATCGTTCACGAGCTCGTGATCCTAATCACTCGGCTATTATGGCCATCCAACGAATAATTGGACATTTAAATGTATAAAGAATAATTGGCTGATAGAATTAATTTTGCATTCATTTATTTCTTATGCATTTGTTTTTAATTTTTCTGCTTTGTTAGTTCAAAAATAATTTCCTTATCTGCTTAGAAACATTTTTATATGAAAACTTATACTAAAATGAAAGGCGCTTTAATCCTTTTTTTAAAAATTTAATTTTTTTAATTTAATAAAATTAATTTAATAAAAAAATTTAAAAATTTAAAAAAAAATGCTTTAATCAATATCCACGTACAGTAATTACAGAAAACAATTCTTATTACAGAAAAGGTAAATAAACAAAATTATTCAAAATTTTACTTTTTTCATTTAATAAGTTTTGATTTTATCATACTTGCAACTATTTCCTGTTTAATCATTCCACGGCTTTGAATTTATTGGTAAATACTTAATTTTATGATAATAACGAAAATAATCAGACTCTTTTTCCACTTAGTAATTTCGTTTCTCACCGAGATGGGAATGAACATCAATGTAGTAAAAATTAAAACTCCCTTTGATTTCATATTCAATATATTTTACTCTTTGAATATTAAGAATCAGGAAAAACTCCTATAATTATAATTTATGAAATATATCTTCAAATTTCAAAGGAAGGAAGAATAATTTCTTTTGATTTGTGTAAAAAGTTTTAATTAAATTTTTATATAGAACTGTAGCATAAATTTCTTGAAAAGTTGATAGATACTATCAGAGTAACTCATTCTTTTCCTATATATTAAGATATACATGCATATTCCACTATGTTAAAATAGGAACGTAGGTTGCAAAAAGAAAAGCTAAACATATGCAGATAGAAAAATAAAAAATAAATTAAACAAAGGTACATTACTTTTTATAAGATTTCAGATACTTTTTGTCAATAAGATATTTCGTTCCTTTTGAAATTTAAATTATTTAGGAAACAATTAATATTAAATAAGTGGTATAAAACGACTCTATGGTGGCTCAAGCTCGTGCCCATGATGATTCGGCTAGTGTGGTCATTGAAGTTTACCGAAATACTCAATGTAATATTTTTTATTTATGTAACTGAATTTCTAGTTCTTGATTTGATTCATTGCTTATTTAATTATTCTTAGAAGCAACGCAATTTCTTATGACGACGGACCTCGTAATTTTCAGTTTCATTCAAGCTAGGAAGACTACTCCTGAAGACTTGTCTCTAAATTTCCACTCTGCAGAACTGAAGGTCTTGGAGACCCTTCAGATTTAACGTGTATTATACCCACTATACGGTAGGACTTTTGTGTCATCAGGACTTGAACCCACGGCTCGAATGACACAACGCTGGTAAGGAGTTCACTACCATAACCACCATGTTACCGCAACAACCTCAATTTCTTTTTTAAAATGTCTTGTAGAATGTTGCATGTTAATGATTATAACTTGATATAATCCACCCAGAAAAATGTCTTTAAAAACTTTCAAGCTGCAAATTCTTTTACGAATGTCTACAACATAAAAAGTAATGCTTTTTTCGAACATTTCTTTCAAAAATGATTCACAAAACTGTATTGAATATTTCAATGCAAAGTGACTGAGTAAACAGTTCCGATGCAATGAAAAAATCAAAAATATGGTATGATCTAAAGCTTTTATTGTCTCCAGTACCACGTGACTTATTTATTTCTTTTATATGAGGCTATTCAATACATCTGTTTGAATACAAAAGAAAGAAGACAAATGCACATATGGTCTTGAAAGGTTATAATATGCTTTATTTAAAACGGAATTTTTATCATCTATCACATAGTATATTCCTTGAATCTGCTTTTAAAATACGTAATTATAGATAGCAAAACTTACTCTGATTTGCTATAATTTTTGTATGTTGCCACAAGTTTCAAAAATAATTAGAATTTTTTGAGAAAATTCGGTTATTTATTAAATAATACAAACCTAATATATATGAATTCATTTCGGATTTTCTGGTGCTTTTCTAAAGTAAAAAAAAATATTAGTTTGCAAGAGATAATTAATTATTCCATTTAGACTTTTTCTTCAATATAATCAGTTGTATAACATCTGAAATTAGATGAATTTAAAAATCAAATCTAAGACATTGCTAATTTGCCCTTTTTAAAAATTTAACTTGTACTTACAGATACTCATTTATTATAATAACGATTCATATTGAATAACTTATCGTATGCCTTAAGCCATACATACTAAATAAAGATTAGTATTCTTGTGCTTTTAAAAGTAATTCTATTCTTACTTTTGTCTTTTATTGAACTAGTGCAAATTTATGAAAAATATCTTACTGTAAATTACTTGATATCTGATTAAAATAAATTCTGTGTATGTTATATTTTTTTATTTGTCGTTCATTGAAATAAATATTACTTGCTATGAGATCCTTAGAAACTATATTTAGAAATTAGTAAAAAAGTAATTCGAAAATCAAAATGAAAAAAAAAACAGTTCTCTGAAAGTTTTGTTGTTGTATTTCTTTTAAATGATCTTTGTCTTTTACATCATATATTAAATAAATATTTGATAAACTCAAAACCGTGTTTTAAATAAAAATACATAACATATTATTCAGCATTTGCTTTAGTCTCATCTCGTTTGCTTGTGAATCTTTACAAATATGTTTTTCAATATATTCGATTCCAAAATAGAAACACTCATGCCCTCGAGTACCTTCTGAGCCTCCCACGACTTTCCCATTTCTGCACTTTCAGAACTTTTTTCACTTTCTTTAAATATACTTCACTCTTTTAACTAAAACTCTGAATATTTTTAGAATATGCCTTTTATATTATTAGGTCAAGATAAACACTCATATTTCTGTTTTATTTTTATAAATATTATTCCACATTAAACTAAATGTTAGAATAAGTTTATTTAAAAGAAATATTAACTCACGGTTTGCACGAATATTTAGTTGAAAGACAGTTTATAATCGGAGTCCTAACCAAAATTTTAATAACCAAAATGTTTGCATTTTTGGAATAGGAATATGGTAAAAATGTTTTAGAATTTTGATTCCCAAAATTCTTGCATGTTGAAAATTTTTATTCCAAGGTGTACCCTTGGCAAAAAACAAAATTAAGCAAATTTCAAATACTTAAAATTAGAAAAATAATTTCTCAGGAAGTGCGAAACCTTTGAACACCTTTACATTTAGCTTCATTTATTCAAATATTCTTGCATTTTTTACACATTGGTGCAGGAAAAGATATTTTGAAACCCTACGAAAACCCTTCCTTTAAATTGAAAAAAAAGATGAAAGCATCTAAATTTTCATTTTAAAGTCAAGATAAATTTCAAACACTTAAAAAATATATCAAAACTTCTGTATAAGTATAAAATATGGAAATGAATCAAATTTAGAATTTTACTGATAAATATATGCTATTAAAAGAAAATGCTTCAAAAAACTTGCACAGATGTTTCAAATATCCATAATGTTCAGAGATTTGTTATTAAACTTTATTTTAAATTCATTGATATCTTAAAAATATTTATGTTCTTAAAAATCAATTGGAACAACCTAAAGCTAAATGTTGATTCAAAATAACGTGTACTAATTATTCTTTCAAAATTTTTTAATAAACTGTTTTGCTCAGAATGATGAAAAATGAGTTTATTGTAAAAAGGTGTAGGGAGAAAGGGAAAAAAAGCACTGTAGATAACGGATGGGGATTTGGTTTAAAACAGAATTGTATATAACATAAAAAGCATAACGTTACTTCCATAAATATTCTCTTGATGAGAATTAAAGAAGAATGTATATTTTTATCTGGCACATCCCAGAGAACAAACATAATGAGATATTGATTATTACTCATATAAAAAGTCATTCGCCCACGCCCTACCTCGCGATTACGGTATAGAAAATTCAAATTAATTGCTTGTGAGGGCATAGAAATTTCAGATTCGGAGTCACGCTTATATTCAAATAAGAACATAAATCACTCTATGTGGACTGCTTGTACATATTATTCTTTATTAAAGGAGAAAACTTCGTATGAAATGAATAGAGGAATGTATACTGGATAAGTTCATTTGTTGTGTGACATCAAAAATCATAAAATAATGCTGAATTCTACAAATTTCTATCAAAAAGGTAAACATATTATTTAACTTGTACAGGGAATAAACAAAACCTTATTTTTAAATTCCTAGTATTATTTCTTACTCTCCATATACATATATCTTGATCAGATTTTCAATCATTAATAAAATACTTTTTATTCTTCCACTCAAGTTCAAACACATTTTTTCAAACTTACACTTGATGTTAATACAGTTTTTTCAAATATTAAATCATTAATTAAATTTCTCTGGAGAAAATATAGTGTAACCTATCCACTTGGCACAATTTCAAAAATTGCCAAACTTGGCGATTTTTGAAATCATTCCAAGATTTGATTTTTGAAAAAATTGCCAAACTTGGCGATTTTTTTTTTCACTGAATATTAAGTCCGTGAAACAGACCAGGGTATCCACATTTGGCAAAATATCGTCAAATACTTCCTGTCGCCAAAAGTGGTTAGGCTAAACTGCATTCCAACCATTTAATTTACCAGATGAATTAAGATGCACGTCAATCCTTCTACTATGTCATTTGTGTTGGTTGCAATGACAATGTTAGTAGAGCGTCGGCGTGGAATCTTCATGCCTTCAGATTGAATCTCGTCGAAGCATAAATTTTTTTTATTTGATTTTCAAACAATTAATTTTAGTTTTCCCTACGGGGCCGGGAAATTCTCTTATATAAGATATTTTACGGGATATAAATTTAGGAATAAATACCGTCAGTGATGAAGCGTGTAGATCACTGAAAAAAATTTCTTTTGCCAATTAATATTGTAATTCGGTCATATGTATATACATATTTTTATTAATTGTAATTATTTAATAAAAAGTAACTAAAATAAAAAAAATTCTTTGCTGACCTAAGTAAGGATTGACTTAATTTTTTTTTATATTACTTGCTACTATTGAATTCAGTAATTACTTAAATATTTCTTGGGTATTTTGAAACATTATACATATAAGAGTATATTTGCTAAAATTCATGTCTTTCAAGTAGACTTTTTATTATTGCAAAACTGTACTTAAATTATAGGAGTGATATGCATACCTTGTTTGTATCCTTTCACTAAGGGTAGATTCACCTAATTTTATTGAAGAAAGTGTTGTAGCAAAACTTGTCATCCTCTTCAATAAATTAGCGGGACACTGATTGTTTTCAATCTCTTACGTCTAATGATTCATCAAAAATACGTTAGGGTATTAAGTACTTGAGTAAGTTGTTCACTCAAAAAGTTAAATATCTTATTAATGCCTTTGATTTTTGAAGTTTATTCCGGATAGAACGCAGATACATTTTAAAGTAAATGGGAAATTTTATAGCGATGTACATAGTTATTAACTTTATTTGGGGTACTGTTTAAATTTTTCAGTTAACTAACGGGAATCTGGTGATAAGATTTCTCAAAATTAGTTTTATGATACAAATTTATTGAATCCTTTTTTTGATTTCACATTATATTAAGATGTGCTAGTAATATACAGGGTCCTTCTAAACTCAAGGGCAAAAATTTAAGGGGTAATAGGAAACATCTAAACAAATAAATTTCACCACACAATGCATCATCGGAGAACCAGCGATGTAACGGAAAGCAAAATTCTACCATGAGTTTCAGAAAGCATGACGACGAACAGTGATCAGGAATAGGCCATACCTTCTGAATAAATTATGAAGCGCTAGACGGCACTGTAATGTAAAACATACAGAGCGAGATTTCTTACTCATCGTCAATTCTACATGGAGTTTGAGGAGCCAATGGCTTTTCTTGATTACTGTACGTTATCATGTCTCCTAAACCCATGATAGATATGACGATATATAAGGAAATTTGCGCTTTATGCTTACCATTATAACGCCGTTTAATGGTCTGCCACTCGCTCTCCACCATACATTGTCGGTTAAAAAATGATTGCTTCGATATTTTCAATCACCTCTTAAACTTTTGCACATGAGTTCCAAAACACGCCGAAAATATTGATTAATATTAACTTTCAAACTGAATATTGTATCTGAATTCAGATTTCGAGGTAGATATAGATGTATTAGCTTACTTATAAGTATTGTATATGTGAATGATTGTTCTCTTACTCTTTTTCTTCTGAGTCCTTTTTTTTCATTCGGTTTATTTTTTATCAAACTCTCAGAATAATGTTTCAAAATTTACCTTATCTTTCTTTATCTGTATAGGTGGTGCATAATTCTGCTGGAGATTTTTACTTCGTCCAATTATTGCTTTGTCATTAGCAAATTATGCTTTCCAAAATTCTGTTAACTCATTATTTCCTATAAATATATTCATGTTATTGATAATATTGCTTGTATTTCTCTATTCTGTATGGGATATTAGTTATGAAATTTCCAATTACTTTTGAATAACGTTGTAACCGTTGCGATTCGGTTAGAACTTACTTTTAGGGAACATTTGTGTTTTTACGTAATTTATCTTTATAGGATATTTGTATTTTTGATAAATCTGTAGGGAATATTTATGCTTTTAATATTAAGTATTTAGGGTTTATTGTTTATTTACTTCGCCCTCGGAAGCAACACTAGGGCTATTGACGATGAACTAGTAAATTTAAAAATCAGAAAAGTGACGAGTAAGCTGACACCTGCCATCCGAAATTTCCACTCCACATCAAATAAAGGGCTTGGTACATTCACCCCTTTTTCATCTGCATCAGTCCTACTTCATGGTGGATTCTTAGAGGCCCAAAGGCTCAAACTAATGATTCGTCGAAATGATCTCCGGTCTTAAATCTGGGCCCTCGACTACAAGGGTTTCGCAGCCACGGCGTCATGGCTCAAACCCATGACTCGATTGAAACAATAAAGATCGCAAGTTCACAACAATGATCATTCAGTGTCATAATTTATGAAAAATATGTGTCCTAGGTGTGAAACATTTATAAAACATTTGTGTTTTCAATACAACTTAATCTTTTAGAAAGTAGAACTTAAAGTAAATACAGTAAAATATTATAAACAAATATTATTAGATTTGGATTCGCTGTTTCAAGGTCAAGTGAATGTTGTTTTTCTCCTGTGTTACTGGGATTGTGGTTTTACAATTTTTCTTCAGAAATCGGTTTCAGTAGCTCTAAGTCCTTAGGTGAGCTGCATATCCCTAATTGAACTATGTATGTAGCTCCCTTTCCAGTGTGGCAGTCAGAACAAAACGAGTATTCTATTCTTGATTCCTACTAAAAGTGGAATCATAGAGGCTCATGTATAAAATAGGATGTTTCGAAAATAAGTTAAATCTTCATTTTTGAAAGAGCACAATGTATACCAGATGAAACAAAAAACAACCGCCATAAAAAGCCACACCCATTGCTGGTTCAACGACGGTTTCCATATATATATGATCGCGCATAGCGTAATGGCCCTAGAGGGGGTTGAACTACGTTCTCCTTGAATTATAAAATAGGTAAGCACAACTTATTTGTGTGTACTTAGTATGTTGTATAACGGCGCATTTTAACTAGATATGGCATTACACCGGAATAAGAGACAATATGAGCCACTGTCAGATTTTGAGGGGGGAAGAATCATAGGGATGATAGAAACCGGGTGGTCAGGTCGACAAGAGGCTCACCACTTGGGTCCTTCTGACTTCACTGTGCAGAGGCGTCGGGATGAGTTTTAACAATTGAGGTCTGTTACACGGCTAACAGATTCAGTAAGCCCTCGACTGACAAGTCGCCGAGAAAGTCTTCACATCATACTACATGCACGCATAGTGCAAAACATCTCATTGTCCACCAATCATACACAGGCCTCACCTTCGTGAAGAGTTTCTGTGTCAGTCCGTACCATTGTAAGGCACCTGGCTGAAGGACAATTGCTATCTCGGTGCCCTTTAAGTGTATTGCCACTGACACTCCCTCACCGTTGCCTCCGTTTGGGGTGGTGTTACGTTCGAAAGGATTGGACTGTGACCGAATGGAATGAGGTCATCTTTAGGGAATAATTCGGATTCAATTTAGACAGCGATGACAACCGTGTACCTGTGTGGACGCCCGTGGTGAACGTTTCAATCAGCCTTCGCTGGACGACGGTACACCGTTTCCATAACTGATGTTATGGTATGGGATACCCTCGGTTACGGCTCACGGTCACCCCTAATATTGATCCATGGAACTGTGACAACCCAGAGGAAAAATCGTGACATTTTTCAGCCTAATGTGTTTCCACTCATGGCAAGGCTCCGAGGAACCATTTTTCAACAGGACAATGCTCTCCCACACACAACAAGAGTTTCGCAAGACAACCTTCGCTACATTTCTACCCTTCCCTGTCCGGCTGGATCCCCAGATATGTCAGCAATCGAGCATAACTGGACCATTTAACTAGGACGAAAGTTTGGACAGCCTACGAGTTTGTTCGAATTAAAAGTGAGTTTACAGCAACTATGGACATCAGAAGAGACCACCTGAAGATGTCGTTGGACATCATACTAGACATGTATGCCGCATTACCCGACCGTATACATCAAAGTTGTTCTTACGTATACAAAATTTTGTTTTATTCAGGTAACTCTTTCTTGGTGCGCAAATTCTTATGGCAATGATTGTATTTAGCAAAATTTTATTTCTTATAAATTTCACAATGCTCGATTTTTATTTTATTTCTGAATTAAATAAAATTAACATAAACTTAAAAGAAAAACATATATTTGTCAACAATTATGCAGAAATGGATTAAAAACTTTGCCTTTATTTGATTTAAATGAAGTTGGTTGGGAAACAAATTTAGTTTTATTGATTATTTACATTGTATTTAAATTTAATATGAGGGAATTTTGCAATGTACATCGTAGTTATGATAACCTACTCTCTTGACATCCACTCAATGCAGACAAGAGGATTTTGAACCTCAGCAGATTTAGCACAATGAGGTACATTTCTGTCAGAACTCGAACCTACAACTTGACTGAAACAAAGCCAACTATAAATATGTGACTATGAAATTCCGGCACTACGGTCATGACGAGTGATATGTGAGCTATGGGTTACATAATTTTGATCCAAGATCAATTGACCTGGTCGACCATTATAACTCATATATCACTTTCCACTTCTGTTACCGGCCAACATGCAGCCTGAAATATATTGACATGCATCAATCACTCTATGAGAACTCACTTTTCCCGAATTTGAGTACGCTGCTTTGGCGACCGCGAGTGAGAAACTTTCTGAATTAAAATTAAGAGTATACAGTATATTCAAAACATTGACCAAAATATCGACGAATGTTAAGTTGCATTATTTTAAGTGTGGAAATGGTTTAAATATATGTACACAAAATTGCACAGCTCTACCTATATTATTTAGCGAACTATATAATTCAACTTGAAAAGTATGCTATATCATTCAATTGACTTATTTTATTTGTTTATTTTTCATGATTCCTTTGTACTTTAAGTAGCTAGGCTTTCTTTATAATTAATATAAATATTTAGAATTAGTTTCTGCTTGTTTTACATACTGGGGTTTAAAACTCATTACATGAAATAAAAAATCAGACAAATATATATTAGAAACCCAAAATGTCAGCTACGACTTTTTTTTATACTGTTCTTCTCAGTAGCTGATAGAAGAAAGTATCTATAAATAATGCTAATGCAACTACACTTATGCAAAGAATTGTGAGAAATCAATTTTAAGAAATTGAAGAAAAAATGTTTAAATATTAAAAGTTTGAACAGCAATAGGACTTTTATAAAAGAGAAATATTTAAAAGAAAAGACTAAATTATGACTAAATGTTTTTGTTTGAAAATGAACTTTTTTCTCCAATAATGCATAGTTTATGTGCGTTAAAAATAAATATATATATTATATTATATAAAAAAGCTATATAAATTTTCTTAAAATAAAAAACCTTTCTTATACTTAATTAAACTCAAAAGGCTGAACAAAATTGCTGCGTCGCCTTATATTTAATGATAAATCGCTCACTAATATATTTAATATAATAAAAAGACCTTAGATGCTCTGTTCTAATGGAAACACGTTAATTTTCATATAAAATTATATACAATGCTAATTAACTTAACTAATTTGAAACTAAGTCTTCACTCCAATATTTTTCATTGTTGTCTTAACCTCAATTGATCCGAAAGTTATATAGGAAGTTAATCAAATTATTTGGAATATTGTTGCATTTTTAGTAATTTTATTTGAAAGCTGAAAATGAATTGAAAATGTTTTTAAAGCTGAAAATGAATCACAAGTAGGAAGCCTCTTCCATTTGATATAAAATCTCATTTAGTTTAATAAAAACTTAGATTTAAGGAAAAGCAGATTTTCATTATTTAATTTAGTAAATCGTTTCTATCTAACTAAATGTAATCATTCCATTCATTGTGTATCGTCCTTAGATTTACTGGAATTTCCATTAATTTAATGTGATTTGCGTTCAAAGGTAAGTGGGATTTTGTTTTAAATGAAACAGCTTTAATTAATGAAATGAAATGAATTTTTTTCCATTTCGATGTCAAAGGTATTGTTTGAAATATTTTTTTTTAAAATTACATAAAATTATTTTCACGATAATGTTTTTTAAGTTACACGAATAAAATAATTTCAACGGGTTATTTTTTCTATTCTTACTTCCAGTATTTTTGTACGAAGCAGAATATTTTAATACAGATTTAATTACCTTAAAATTATTCAGTTAATTAACAGATCAGGTAACTTTAATTTATTCTAATAAAAATGATTCTATTAAAAATTATTTATAAAAGAAAAATAATTTAACTTAACTTTTTGTTAGTTTGCCTGAAGTAAAATGTTTGAAAATTGCAATAAAATTCTGAATTTTTTTAAAGATGCTTAGAAAAATTTTATATATCTTTTTGATGTTTGAAAATTATAAATGTAAGATTTAAGACGTAACAGTTATTGAATTAGGAATGCAATTTTTAATTCGACCCTCTTTAAGATTGTTTTAATTTCTGTTTAACAGTTTTATCTAAAAGAAACTGATATAGTTCATAAACTCGTAATTAAGATATGATACGATACTTTTGAAATATGAATAAATCTAGTAAGGGATAATTTTGCTTGATAATTTTTATGATTATACTCAGAGATATATGAATCAGAAATTTTCAGTTAATTAATTTAAATCACTTCTTAAAATGAAAATTATATTTTGTGAAAAACCGTTATATAATATTCATAATCATTTTTTAATTAAACATTATTCCTAGAATATAACTTGATTCTCTTCAGCAAAACTGATCATGAATCAAAATTATTTAAACCATATCATAAAATTACAATTTTGTCAACTTTATTGTATTTTGTATATTACAATATATTATGAAATTTGTCATTTAGTTATATTACAGATAATTAGTGTTGATACTTGCAGCATTATCTCTAAAACCCAGAAATATCAGTATGAATAATCATATGAGTTGAATATGCATGAATTAGGGTATAAAAAACAACCTTGAATAATTTTTCTCTTTTTTTTTTGAAAAACTATGCTTTTTTAAAGTATGTGGTTAAACCCATATCCCTCAAAGTATTGTTCATCACTAGACTCAACTTTCTCCCATTTTTCTGACAGTTTATGAATTCCGAATCCAAAAAAAGACATGCATTTTGAGGCAATCCAAGAATCGACTAATTTTTTGGAATCTTCATTACAATGGAAACTCTTCTCAGTCTTGCCATGTGCCATCGAATGGAATAAGTGATAGTCGGAAGAGGCTATGTCTGGTGAATACGGTAGGTGGAAAGGATTTCCGATTTCAGCAATTCTCAGTAGGTTATCAGGTTTTGTATATGTGGCCGAGTGTTATGATATAACAAAATCAGTTCTGCGCATATAACGGCTTTATGTCCATTACGAGTCGGCTCAAACGCATCATTTGCAGTCGATAATGATCTCACATGAAAGTATCATTTGTTTGAGCAGCTCATAATAAATTACATCCTGCTGATCTATCCAAATGCAAAAGAGAAGAGTTCTTAATTTCAAAGATTAAAATCCTTAATTCTGAAGAGTTGAAACCAGTCTATCCAGGCCGGTTCTGACAGAGCCTACTCACCGTCTCAGCAAGAATTATGTGTGCTTCAGTTGAGGATTTCTTTTGAATAATATAGTGCAATAAAATTCCTCCCAAATACTCTTGACTTGGTGCAAAACTTTTCAATCCTAGAACCAAAGAAGAAAAACGTTGTTTATACTGTTGCAAACTAACATACACTGAATTTCAAGCTTCCTGGCAGATGCTTTAAAATCTAAAATTACATGCATATAGTCCTCGTAATACCATTCATTAGGAAGAGCAAAAACTGTTTTAATTCATGGATCCAATAGTTAACATTCTAACATTCGACATGCTCGGGACCACATTAGGGCACTTTACATGATTAAAACATATGTTTAAAGTTTTATACACATTTTGAACTTGTGAGGATGATATAAATTTCTGACAGTGTATTTCATTTTCTTATGGCAAGTACAGAATTTAATTCTTGTATTGAAACTAAGAAAAATTATTATTATGTAATGAAAACACTAAGAAAAATTATTATTATATAATGAAAATTACTACACATGTAACTTCTGACTATTGATCATCTGTCTAATTAATATGTTCCTCTGCCCACTGTAATCATTTTCTGTCCTACAGTAAATTTAAATAAGGCTTTCTTCGTGGAATTCTACCTCTTAGTCTGTTTTTGTTCTGTTGATTGTTCTTGAACAGATTCACATTTCTTGATTGACAGAAACAACAGCATCATTCAGATCATTTCTGATGGCTGTTAACGGCATTCTTCGATTTTGAAGACATAGTCTTTTTTATTCTTCTGTAATCAAATGATGTGGTGTACCTTTTTCGGCCTTTTCCTGCTTTGTTTTTAATTAAATGTGTCTCCTGATATCGTAAACAAAAATTTAGGATTCCAAATGCAGTCGTTGGATCACTCACATGTCTTGCAATTTCAGCATAGGAAAGACCAATTTATCGTAACACAATAATCTTAAATCCCTTCCTAGGTGTCCAGTCTACTGTTTTATTTGATGTCATTGCTTCTTGACTAATAATAGCCCTCGTGTTATTTCTAGTGGGACATTAACAAAACCAGTCCAAAATCAAAGCTTCTTGAATAAATATTAATTTTTTTACAATTCCTACTTGCAATATGATTGTATAAGAAACAGACTCCCTTTTACAGAACAAAACACAATAATTTTTTGTTCTAATTATAAGCATATTGTCAGCTCCGATTGATTGTTAGTTACTAATATTCCATTGGTTCTCTGAACAATAACTGTAATTATTCAGGAAAGTTAGACATTACTAACCAGTTTATAACCGTGCTTGCGTTTTAGATAACGTAGTACACATAACGTTTTTTGATTTACAAATATTTTAATTTTATTTTTCAATTAAATTTTTTTTCAAATGATATAGATGAATTTGCAGTTTGAGAAACGTAACATTTTCAATATGCATCCAAAGTTAAGAAACACAAAATTTTCCAAAATTGATCACAATTTTAGACAACACTCTATATGTACAGCTGATTTGACACCTTGTAATGCTTTTTGTTGTTATGTAGTGTATTTTTACTTTTACATTATTGATGGATAAGGCAATAACAATGCTTATGAATTACTAATGAATTAGAAATTACTAATAACAAATTTCAGCACTCACACATGCACTATTTTATATATTACACACAGAACCATATTCAAATTTTCCTTATTTGGATGTGTCAGGAGACAAAATTATATTCATATAAATGAAAAACAGAAATATAATGTGAATGTGCCACTCACAAAGTTTAATTTAGAAAAAACAATACACTTCTCTATTTAACCATCTGGTGGCAAGGAAAATATTTATACGATAGGCAATTTGAAGTCAAACGCAATGTAGATCGGATACATTGTTCCAATATATCGAGTTAATATTCTATAAACTGTCTTTTTGATGGAAAAGATAGGACTGATAATTTGGTTGAGGAACAATTCTCACCAAACATTCACTTTTGGACTGTGACGGACAAACTCCATGATATGATGCATTTTTTCCGAGCCCCTTATTTGTGCCTTAAGTTTACCCATTCTTCCGCGAACATGGAATGTACGAGTGGTACATTCCATATCATAACTTTATCAGAGGTTAAAATTTGAGAATCATTTTCAATACATTGCAACCTAAGTATTTTTTTTTTATTTTAGTCGTAATAACGATGTACGCATGCCTGTAATCCCCCCCAGATGCTTTCGTCTTATTTTATTATTACAAACATTATTGGTGTGTAAAGAATATAAATCACGGAGAATAACAACAAATGACACTTTAGATACAAATATGCAGGATAACACATATTTAGTAGAGCTAGGAGAGTCACAGCATCAACAGAAGTCACAGTACATGGAAGGATTAATGACACAGACGGGAACAAAAACAGCACTTTTCATGACATTTACAATTGTTTCAGTAAAGTTCAGCTCACACACACACCAGCTTACACTAAAGAAAAATATCCACAATAATACTCAGAACCTTTAGGGTAGACACTGTCAGCTCCACAAATTCACTCAGTTGCGCAACCGTCACTTCCTCGGCCGATCCGAGCGTTTAAATACCGACCTCTTTGCAATCAATTTCTCGATCAATCTCCATAGCAGACAAACTGACTACATGTCCTGGACATATTTATACCTGTTCCAGTCAAGTGTAACGTAACACGGGAAATTCTCGAAAAATGCGTATCTTACTTCATAGTCCATATTTCCAGAATTCCAGCACTTTCTGGAATCTTCTATTTATCAACAAAATTACCAAATTGCTCATAAACTTAAGAAAATTATCTCCTAATACATCACCAAGATTAAGGGGTCATTTCTTAAAGTTGTCTTGACTAACTGATGAATCTCTGTAAATGTCTCTTTTCTTTCAAAAGAGAACCATTGCAGAGAATCGTTATCTCATATTCGTAACATTGTACAAGTTAAGTCACCGTTTTATGTGGAAATAAAATAATCTTCACGTTAATTATAAATTATGGACGACTTTTTTGTTAATTTACTCTTTTCAATGGGACACACCGTATATTTACTATAAATGTGACTAGTGGCATTTGAAATGTTTTGAAATATTAATGAATTTCTCGTTATACTTATACTAGCATTAGTGTGTCTTATAACTTTGATATGGATGGGAACATAGTATGATGTGTAATTACCTATATAAGTCAAAATTGAACAGTAAGGATTACTTCTGATAATAAGATAATAGCTAACAAATACGTTCAGAATGTAAATGAAAATTTTGATGTAAAATTTGTAAATTTTTTACATATATATATATATATATATATATCACTTTAAAGATGTGTCAAATTTTGCAGATTTGACTAACGTAAAGACTTTGTATATTCAAATCCAAAACAATGAGCAACCATGATATATTTGATCAATTCATTATTTGTTTTAAATTTGAAAATTGGCTGTCTAATTGTGTATTTTTAATTAAAGACACGTGCTTTTTTATTTGCAATTTGAATTTCCTTACTTTATATATTCGTATTACACCAAAAAAACTTATTGCGGTAGATTTCATTTTCAAATTACATCTCCTGAAATTCTATAATTAATTTTTTAGAAACTCATGCATTTCACATAATAGTTTATTCAAAAACTATTCCCGCCTTAACACAAGAACAACAGAGAGCATTTAGAGGAAAAAAACTGTGAATTTCATCATTCAATAGGAAAGCAATGAAGTAATTGTCTAAGTTTATTTATTTAAGAACGAATTATTCTCTCCTATTTTATTGAAATAAGAAATAACAAATGTCTAATTAAGTAGAATAGAACAAGATAAAACAAGATTTCTGAAGAATAATTCGAGTTTTGTGAAAGGTTGCGAAGTCGCTGTCTAAATTTTTGTTTTTGAAATATGTTACATTTAATGTAATTTACACTGTATTGAGTAAAATGTATCAGTATAAGTTTTGAAACTGACGCGAAGAAAGGTAATACAAATTTTAAATAAAATTGCGTGGATGTATCGTAAAGCTTTAATTATTACTGAGAAATATCTTAGAGATTTAGATGGAATTTATTCCTACATATTAACTTATCTTTGTATACATAATGTTGTGAATTATAACTCTAAACTTTGTTATTTTATGTTTCAGAAATCTATAACTTGAAATAACACGCAGGATGGAGATATTCAATCTGCAGTGTTCTACAATGACAGCGATCAAAATGTCAAGAAACGCTGAGAGAATTTTACAACTGAGGATGATGGTTATTTAGATAACTCTTCAGATATATAGCAAAAAATTAAGTTTTTATCTCAATTATATTTAGTGATAATTAAAGCTTTACAATCTCTCTGGAAAATAATTTAAATCATTACGATATTATGGATAACTTCAATCTATAGCTTCTTCATACCATACAAATCAACATTAATAGCTGTATTTTATATTACGTGCATATATAAAGATCAAGTCAGATTGAAAATACTATTTATTCACATATCTTGATTATTTCTTACTAGTAATTAAAACTGTTCTATGCCCTTACTGTTCTATTCGTACGTTGAAACGAAACATTTCAATGATTTAATGAAACGGGAAAGTGCAAAAAGGAATTACTTAACGCTAAGAATTTTATGCAATTGAGTGTTCTACCACTTGTGATTATATGATTGTAAGTCCCTTGAGTGAAGAAAGAGGGGCATATATCTTCACGAGAAAGGATCTAATGAGGAAAATATTGATCATTGCCTTACCCAAAAGCCATTCGCCCACGCCTTGATTCGTGCTGATGCTCACCAAAATTCCAATTTAACGCTAGCGTGAGCATGGAAAGTTGAGAGGTAGCTTTATGATCATAAATGTTACCAATGCTTATTTAGAAGCCCCCAGGACTGTCTGTGATCAGAGTAATAAGTCATTAATGGAGCAAACTGAGTATGAAATGAATTGATGATGGAAGTCTTAGCTTCTTTCAAAAGCTCTTTGGCGCCAATTATTAAGAAATAAAAGCTGAAATGTGTGTACAATTTTTCTGAAATAAAACTTCTAAATCATTTTAAGACCATCATGATTTATGCCTCTTACCTAATTAGAAATTAAATTTTTTATGATTTTTATTTAGGAAATATATAATAATAATTTTATTATTTATTTAAAAATTTCGATTTTGTTTCGTTCAATAATATTTTGTTTTCATTTATTGCGTAATTTTAATCAATCTAAAATTATTTCATTTCTAATAGTGTTACAAACTAAAACTTAATTTTGTTCATCTAGATATGCGTGTTTCTTTGCAAAAAAGTGATTAGTAACTAAGAAGACATGGCAAAATGCGATCAACTTTAAAAATTTTATGTTTAAAAAAAATAAATTATATTCACCATATTTAAACAAATGTAAAATAAGAATTTTATTAAAAAAAGCAGCATTTTCAAGTGCTTATTTGATTTTGATTTTTTTTTTAAAATTACAACTACATCTACATATTTTAATATTATTAAAAACAATTTTTATCAATTTCTTAGAATGTTTCTCCATTAATGTTTGGTTGTATTAGAGTTGTTTTTTGTTTTATAATTTTTTTTCATTGAGACATGACGAAAATTAGTAAAAAGTAGCTATATCTAACTTTGTGGATTTTTAAACATGTATATATTTTTTTAATTCATTAATCCATGCACATAATTATTCAAGATAATATGTAAAACATGTAGGGAAAAATCCATAGTTTTGTTTTGGTTATGAAAAAGCTTTAACAGTCGTAATGCATGAAAGTATTGAAAAATGAAAAAAAAAATTAAAGAAAGGCAGCTTAGAATTATGAAATTCAGTTGAATGTTTCCGTAGACCATTAAATAATACTTAAATAACTTGGCTACATAATGCAGTTAGAGTTACACAATTCGGTCCGTATACTTAGAAATGGCTTCCAATTAAAATAAGGGAATAATGGCTATCAATATTTTCGTTATTTTTCAGGTATTCAATGGACCTGTTTGAAGTATTTTTTATTACATATTAAGTGTTTAAAATTAAAGTTATAAATTAACAGTAGCCTCTCAATTATGTTGAAAATGGTTATCTTAGAAGACCTATATTTGTTAAAGATAGACATTGCAAGGTGTGGCCATTAAACAACAACACTGATGCTGTGAAACATTTTATTTTGATACCATACATATTTACTTATTATCACCTTTAATAAACATGTTTTCTCCTTCCATGCGACGCTCCAAGCAAATATTCCATTGTTTGATGCTGAGGGGAAAATCCTCTTCTGCCAGCCTTTTCAGGGCAGGGACCGCTGGCAACTTCACAGTTTCAACGGATTCAAATCTTGTTCTTTTTAATGCGGATTTGAACAATAAGTAGTCTCATGGACAATATCTAGCGAATAAAGGAGATGGTCTAACACTGGGAACCTGTACTAAGCTAGAAATCTCTTTACAGACAACGTGGAATAAGACGGCGAATTGTCTCGGTGGAAATATTGCCATGCGAATTCTTTATCAAATCCCTACAGTCTCAACAATCGCACGGATACTTAACTGAATTTCCTATCGAACCCGATTCCCTATTGTTTTTTAATATTGTCAACCGATTTTGGAGTAGAAGGATAATTCGGGCATGAATCATCTTCAACGTTTTCTCGGCTATCTTGAAAACGCTTAAACAATTTAAAAACGCATGCATGCGGTAAACAGTCATTGTCAAATAATTCAGTCATTGTAATTTTCAGTAGTGGTTTTTCCAATTTTCATGTGAAATTTCACAACAATTCGTTGCTTACTTATCATTTTTCCGACGAAAGAAAAAAAATCTCTAATGCTTATTAAGGAGACGGGTATACAGATTTGTTTACAGAGACGAGAAGCACAGCATTTGAAAGACAGGGTTTCACGCTAAACAGATGTAGGTCGCTGTCTTTTGGCGCATTCGTACTTCTGTTTCAGCGTCCATCTCGTTATTTAATAACCACACCTTGTATATTTTTGACATTATTTCGATTCGAAATATACGTTAAATTTTAGATGTTCTTCTTTCTTCTTCTTTTTTTTTTCTACAGGGATATTTGAGAATCCAATATATCATCAGTCAACACTAATAATTTTTATTAATCACTTTTTGATTATCACGCATTTCAAGTGTTTTCTCTAATGTTGAATGCAAACTTCTTATTTACGTATGTTTCATTTATAGAAATAATTTTAAATTTCAATATCTATGATACACTTTGAGAGAAAACAAAATGTTTTGAAAATGCTTAAGAATTTTAAGCCATCCATTGACTTTTACGAAATATTGTTTTTTAGACAATTCATATTTCTTTATAATACGGTAAGAGATACGATTCTAGTCGAAACTTTAAATAAATTCACAAAAAAAACTCTTTTCATGTTTTCAAAAGCAAACATTAGTCATAGAAGGTTATACAAAAAAAATCATAACTAAAAAACTTCTTTTTTAATTCCCAAAGTGCTATTTGATTAGGTTTTGAGTACATATTTTTGTCTTCTATTCGATTTTATAGAAATGATACGATGAATAAATATTAATTATCTCTATTTGTAACAAAATATTATTAAATAAATAAAAGTTAGAATTCGAAATTCCATTTTAACACGTTAAGTCCATTGTGGATTCCAAAAATTGCACCTATTGGACATTTTTTATTTTAAGAATGTTGCTAAAATTATATTTATACTAATTTTTTGACTTGTTTATACATATTTGTTTTACTTTATGTCTGACTATTTTTGTGTTGCTACAGGGAAAGAATAATGTAAAAAATAGAAAAGAATATTTAGTCTGTCCTTTCTACATCAAGGCATGATGTGTTCATTGCCAAATAATCAGCAGGAATATGCAACAGTCATCTAATACATGTCCACGAGAGAGGATATAGTGCTAAATGAACCGTTGCGAAATGATCACAAGTCATTACACTGCCCAAAGGAAGAAAGTGAAAATGAACACATGTTGACAAAGGGTACACATGTTAAACATACAAGCACATATGCATCAAAATGCTATATAATTATCTTAAACCTATATAATTATCTTAAAATCAACTATGTAATTACATGAAAATCAACTATGTAACTATCTAAAAATCAACTATGTAACTATCTAAAAATCAACTATGTAATTATATGAAAATCAACTATGTAATTATCTGAAAATCAACTATGTAGTTATCTTAATTTGCAACATTTTTATAAATGCATGACAGATTCAAAATTTATCATTATTTTTTCAGATAACGTGTATATTGTTCATTAGTCGAAATGAAAAGGAATTAAATTGCAAATGGACGCGTCCTTTATTCGTTTATTATTTAATTACATTTAGAAGAAAAGCGGAAAATACAGATTACTTGAAAAAGTTCTATGATATCATAGATCATTCAAAAAAAAATATTTGCAATTTAAATAATTATCGTAATTAAGTATTTTTAATTATTTGCCTTCAGTTTTTAATTCAGAATCAGTGTTATTTAACTTTTGTTCTTTGCACGAATCGCGTGTGTATCCTTAATATAAACGTAACTTGAAATATAACGTTTTTATTTTGTATTTCCCTTATAAGAATTTTAGTGTGCTTACTTTTTTCAAGGTAATTAAAATACTTCACGCAAACGCAATTACTAAGACTAATATGATACTTTTGGCTGCATCTCAAATGGGTTTCAAAGTTGTATCATGATCCATGTTATTAAAACAAAGTTGACGCTGATGCGCTCGGAATACCTAGCCACAAATAACCTTAGCATAGAAAAGTTTAATAATTCGAACTCGATTTTTAACACTCCAGTTTGAGGATTATATGTTATCTAACTCTTATTATAATAATAGTATACCACTCAGATAATGATTTAAAAATAAATAGTGAATTATGTATTTTTTAAAAAAAATTACTTTGTAATATGAATAAAAATGAAAAATATTTAATAGGCTAATAAAATTAATATTTTAAACTAATTTTTTTTGAAACAAACTACTTTTTGTTTCAGTTTGGAGTCTTAGTATCTGAGACTCATACATATTTTCCATATGAAGCACACTTCACAGATATTCATGGTTATTTGGAAATTGACATTAACAGATGAAATTACTCTCACGAATTTGAAGGAAAACGATCTAGTTGCTCTTCTTTATCGGTTATATAAACGAATATAAATCATGGTATCCAATCTCAAAAATGTCATTAATTTTGAGCCAAGGGTACATCTGTTTAAAATTTTTACATAACTAAGTATCAGTAACCAATGGTGGAGGTTAGCCTTAAAAATAACTAACGATCATATGAATTCTTAGAATTACATTTGATGTCAGGAAATGAAACACAGGTCAGACTTTCTCTTCATTAGACAACTTTTCAAAATTATATGTACCCCAAACGCCCATTGTGCGAATTATAAATCCATTCGACGTGATAATATTTAGAAAAATCGCATCAAAAGGAAATGTAATTTAAAATTCATTCACTCTGAAAAAATAAAAAGAAATCATTACCATAAAAGAAATCAACAGTAATGTGTAAAACTAACACTGAAAGGAAGCATTTTGAGCAATCATTAAAAATAAACAATATCAACCTCAAAAAAGTAATCTCTTACTCCTTAAAACTAGGCAAGAATTTTTTTTAAACTAGAATAAATACATATCTTACTTATCCTGAAGCATTAGGAGGGTTTCAAGTGACTGGTGATAAAAAATTTTATTATGCTTTTAATAAATGTATATGCCTTTAAATATATGATATTACTTCATTAAATGTGAACTTCATTTCAAAATCGAGTCACAAATAATGGTAAATAGGAGTACTTCATCAATATTCTAATTAGAACATTTGATAACCACTGATGATGTGCCTCTGAGATACCCCAGCGATTCTTCTCTATTTTCGACTCTCCTTCTTGTCAATCAATTTTCATCTTTTTTTTCAAACATCTAGACTACAATTACAATTTTTTTACGCAGTATAACTACATCGAGCTCTCACGCCATTAATCTTCACTTTCACTCATGCTAATAAATATATGTGGAGACCGTTCCTTATCTCAATAAGAATTAAATGTAAAATAGATGGTTGTATCCGTTAGCATGCTAAGTATACGTAATACGATTTGAACCAAAAAATAAAATTGGATTCGGAGTATAGTTTTATTATATTCTAAAATATGTATATCTTAAAAAAACTCTGGTTAATTTTAGACCAAAACTATATTATATTTAGAATAATTAAGGATTGATTTATAACGTAATGTTTCCAATTAAGTTTGAATCACTGTTTTCTTTTCATCTTGTCTATATACATAATACATTTAACAAAACATGTTTCACAAAGAATTTTCTAAGATTATGTTCATAAAGTATTATCCTTACATTATTTTATTTCAATCCTTTGAATAAATCAAATGTTCTTTTAAATTCACACAAATAAAAAAAATTTTTTCGTTTAAAGTGAAAAATACTCCCTCTCTCAATGTCTAACACCATTTGAACTTATTGCACAATTATTCACATAGTTCGTACATTTTTTATTCGTCTTAGCATATTTTTATTACGTGGAAGAAATATAATAAATTTTTCTCGCTATAATGATATGTATGGTATTGACGATTTCTGTTGTTCAGAAACTAGGATTTAAATATATAACCACTCAAATTTAGATTTTCATTCCTATTGAAATATATTTGGAAATTCGAATGACATATTCAAACAGATTGACTCAGTTTTATAAACATTATTTCTTACTAATGCACAGTTTTAACTATAAATAAGTATTTTTATGTTTCTTTATTCAGAATTATGTTTCTTTAATTATTTGATTACAAAGCTTGCAAACTCTTTTGCAGATATTCAAAGTTCATACTATACAGCACACGCATTTTAGCTCTTCGATTTTCAATACACTTTAAAAAAACTTTTTTTGATATTTATCAACTAAAAATAATCACGATATATCAATATGATTTTCTGAGCATGCAATATAATACTTCAAGCTGTTCACAAATTTTCCCACCTTATCAAATGTATTATCATCAAATTGTTTTTAAAAAATATTTCAAACTTTTATTCAAAAAAAATATTCAGTGTTCTAAATATCAGCACCTAAGCAAACATTTGAAATATTGTCTTTTAAAAAACAGAAATAAAATCTATTCACATGAAATATTACTGATACATATTATTCAAAGAATGAAAGAAAATGAGCAAAAAAAAAATTACAGAATTACGAAAGAGAATAATAACTTGTAGCCTATTTCGCTTGGAATTTATTTTAAAAAACTCGTAATTATATCACGAATTTATTTATTTCTAAAGAAAAAAAGTTTTTAAATATTATTTTTGTTTTTAATTCAAGATTATAATGGGTTCTTGCACACTCTCACTTTGATATGAAATTTATTATATTAACCTTCTAAGGGTAATGCTTGAAAATTTCATCCGGCTAAGATATTTAATAAAAAGCGACTAAACGTAGCAGATGCTCTCAGCTTTTCGTTTCATTCGGTCGGTTTTTATTTGTTGTGACATTCGTGACGAAAAGAAAGTATTTACTGATACTGAGATTTGCGAATTAATGAATTAATCTGTCAGTGATGTTAGCGAAAATAATCCAACTCTGTACATGGCCATTAAAGGAAAAAAAAGACGAAAAAAATGTTCTCTTTGATCAAAATCTTGCTTGAAGCGCAAAAGTTGGCAAAATATGTGTATAAGATACGTGACGTTGGACTATGCATCGAAGAACTTTTTTTCTATAAAAATACCATACAGCAAAATTACGATTCATTTTTTAAACCTTAATATTTCATTTAATGGTACAACATTACACCATGAAGTTAATGTAACAAATGTAAGTATATTTTGTATTTTCGTAAAAGATATGACTTTTTCTGTAATAATTTTATGAATAAAATATACAATTTTCAGTTAAATCTTTTTTCCTTATGTGTATATTAAGTTTAATGCATTTTAAATTATATATATAAAAACCAAAATATTCTGATGAATAGCCGATTTTAGAGGAATTTTTTTCGTGAATTAGGCTTAATATATAAAATCGTCTGCGCCCAGCGTGACACTCGGCGGTAAAAAGCCGCAGCCCCAGCGAAGCACTTCTTTTTTCTCCCTCTGGTAATGAAAGGGTTAAACACTGGGTACAGGAGAGCAAATTATACTTTCTGTTTATATAGTTGTAATTTCATTACCAGTGATATCCCATGAAGGAGTTATGGTTTCTATAATTCCTTATCTAATTACAGGGAGGGTGACGGAATCCTGAAATGGTTGCGCTCATTATTGATTAACTTGGAAGAAATAATTCTATATTCCAGAATTCTTCCCGAATAAACTGTTAATGTATATACAAATATGAGAAATGTAGATCATTGTGATTTCTTTGTTTTTTTTGCGTTCTAAACCAATATCTGATTACAATTTTAGATACTACTAATTGATTTATAATTATTTCTGTCATATTCTGAGTCGTCATATCATAACGATTATAGATAGCACCAATATTAAATATAACTGGAATTTAAAGTACTTAAAAAACATGAGAAGAGCTCAAATAATTTTCTAACTCTAAGGTCATTCATTGGATTTGGTTTAATTTGAGTTAACGTATCATCAGTGGATAAAACAAGAGTACCGATTACGTTCTTTGTATTTTTAAATCTCGACCAAGAGATTAGCTATATACCTGAGTTTTCATGCAACCGTATTAAGTCTTTATTTACCTATGATTTTTCTGATCAAAAGACTTAAAGAAAAATAATCATTTCCTTTTAACAAAAACACAATTTATTTACAATAAAACATTTAAGAGAAATTTAAGTCAAGCAAAATAAAACTATTAGTGGAAAAGAGAAAAGGTAGAAGTGCAACCAAAGTGGGAAAGAGAGTTGGCAAACTTCCTCCTCTATTCGCGTTCCTAGTCATCCACTTCTTGTATATAGTTGCAATTGCAGGACAGATGAACTTGTATTTACTTCTTCACAACTGCTCGTTTACAATTAATTATTTGGTTTGCTTCATTACAACAGCCAGTTTATACACACAATGGCAAGCGTGCAGTGATAGTTATACGCCACAGTATTCTGCTTCAAAACCAAAAGTCGATCACGATTTGACCGAAGAATACAACAGGAATATGACAGTTGGAATTATACGACTTATATCGAACGTTATCATATAAGATACTTTCTGGAAGCGGAGATATTATAAAGAAATGGATATTAGTAGTTTACTCAGGACATGAATCTGCGATTCGTGAGTCCAGCACAAGAGTACAGATAATTCTATGTATCTGCACTGAGAACAGTGAATTGGCGTTTCGAGTGCCCAGTACAACGATACAGTCAAGTCTGCGTAGCAGTTCTGAGGACGATGAATGTTGGATTCGAGCATCCAACACAATGCTGCAGAGAAACTGGGTGACTGTGCTGAAGACAATGAATCCACAAGCTCAATATACTTAAAACTAAACAGGTTGAATCCGGTAGATGGCAGAGTTGAAAGGTAAATAAAAAACTCGGAAAAGTCCAAAAAGAGATTCAGAATCAGAAAAAAAAAGATATTTACCTTTCACACTTATATGCAGCTGTAGTACACGCTGAAAATTATTACCCTCAGCTGTATTGCACTATGTCAGGAAATTTAGGCTCAGTACTTTATAAAAAAACAACTCTTATTACTTCGCATAGCATATATTTTGCGGAATTGAACTCACATCTCGACCATCACTAGTTACAAAGTAAAAACCATTGAACCCTTCGGTACCACAGCTACGCGTGGTATTTATAATATCTAAGCAAGTCAAAACATCTGAAACTGATTCATTAAATTGTTATCTTTTAGATCCGTCTCTAGTGTTTGTTAGTCAACAAAAATATGACATTAAGTTATTTCATTTAAATAAATTCTAAACGAAGTCCTAAACAATCAATTTTCAGTAATTAACATAATCAGAGGAACTCACATTGTGTGGGAGTTTGAACAATAAGATAATACTTTGAGTGTGAGCGTTGCCATGTAACTATGTCCCAAACTTTTCAGGCTAGTTTTCAACAGTCCTTTGCTGAATAGACAAATCGAATTTTAATTTTGAAATTAAAATGGACTGTTGAATGGACTAATATCAGCCAATGGACGGTTGAAGGGAATATCAGTTGTTGAATGGATTAATTAAAGTTTAAATTAAATTATGTAACAGCATATTAAACATCTTTGAAATATTTCATCCAAAAGAAAAAATAATGCAAATCATTAACGATTTACGTTACACATTGGGATTATTTTTTTATTGATTAACACATTTAAAATATTTGGAATGTGTTATTTTAGAAGTTAATTAACAGATGCTTCTACTTTTAGTCTTAGTAATATAAATACAAAATTAGAAATGTAAAATAAATAATATAAAACATTTAAAAATTATTTTCCTGGTGTAATAAATGATTTTAGTGATGTAAAATGTTTTGTTCATAACACATAACCTTAAACGTTAATGTTTCCCTTGATTTCGCTATAAATATAAATGCAATGAAAAAGAGGTAATCTGCATTGTATTATTGGGTTTAATAGTTAAATATGTTAAAGCAATTTATCAGTTTTATAAGTTTAGGAATAATAGAAGCTTTCAAATGTCTAAGTGGAAATAATTAACACGGATGTTATTTATAATTATATATATTGTATTAACAAACAATTACCTTTAAAGGAAAAAAAAAACTTTTCCTAGAATTATAATCCAATATCAGGGATACAATACAAATAATGACATAAAAGTTCATTATATAGAAATACTCGTCTATAGAAATGAGAGGTAAAAATTGTTACTTTATCCGATTTTCAAAGTTTAGAATGAATTAATTTTTATTTGTATGTGTTTAAACTTCAAAATTATGTTAGGGAATTTCATTTCCATGCATGACAAATTTGCTCATAATGTTCGGCCATATCTTAATTAGATTCGAAAATCTACTGTAAAAGTCATTTTTGATTCACCAAACAATAAGTGATTTTGAATAACCTAGAACCTAGCTGTGCTACTGTGTTTATTAAGGAAAATACAATTATGAATCCAATTCCATTTTTGTTGGAAAGCCTTCTTAAGTTGGAAGAATTATACCAATCGGTTCATTCTGAAAATGACTCTTCGCCTTGGACAAATACAGATTTAAGATATTAGAAGCAAAAACACTTTCGTCGTAATAGTAAATCTCATTTAAACAGCTAAATATGAATTTAAAAAAAAACAATAAAATGAAAATCAGTTTGATATTCTTTCATACAACGAGAATTTCTATTTAAAAAGTAAACTTATTTCTTTTTTTGTATGTTTTCCTCGAATTTACTAAAAACCATTAATTTAATGTCGACTACTTGAAAAGAGAAAATGGTTTTCTTTCAGATGCAAATACCATTAATTAAAGAAACCAATTTAAGTTTCTGAGCTTCGCCGTCAAAGGTAGCTTAACCAAAAGATTACTATAAATGATATCAGCATACGGCCACGAGGATATTTTAATAATAGTGAGAATTAAATAACGTTAATAAATATTTTTAGTCTTTTTTTTCCATCGCTCTTATTTGAAAGAAAATAAAATAAAACGTAAAGTATTAACGCAAGGCTTCCAAGTTGATTTTAGATTGCTGCTTCGTGATTAAAGTTTCATTAAAAATCACAAAAAATTCAAAATTCAATTAGTTTCAAAAAATGGCACAAATATGGCTTTCCAGTTCTACAAACTATGTTTCCAAGTTATTCAATTTACATGCAATTTACAATACTTTTAAATTAAAGGAAGTCTTGTCGTCTCTTATCTAATTCTTATCCGAAATTTATTCCATTAATTTTGATGAATGTCTCATTAATATCTTACCAACAAAGAAGCCCGATTCCAACACTATTGATACTCCCTTCGGACTTTGCTTAGGGCTATTCAATATAATCTGTAAGTTGTTGAATCAAAAGTTAATTTACCATAGACTTTCAAATTTAATAAAGATACATCCAAATATTTTGTAGAAATCTTCCAAGCTCACAGTTAGCGTATTGTGGAAATTTAGAAAATAAGGTACTGAGTCAAGCGTCATTTTCTAATTCCACCATGAAAATTCGGAAATTTTCAAAGATTAAAATATGCAAGATGTAGCTGTTAAGTAATAAGACTGATTATATGAACCATTTTATTTAGATATAATACATATTTACTTATTATCACCATCAATATACACTCCTCCTCTATCCCTACAACGCTCCATGCGGATCTTCTGTTGTTCGAAACAGTGACGGATTTTTTTTTCTGTCAGCTGCTTCAAGAAGCCTGCCGCTTTCTCTTTCTCAGTTTCAACGGAATCAAATCTTGTTGCTTTTACTGCAGATTTCATCTTTGAAAACAGATAGAAGTCGCATAGAGCAAGATTCGGTGAATAAGGTGGATGGTCTAACACTGGGATTCTTTACATGGCTAAAACCTTCTTGACACATAATGTGGAATGAGCCGGCGCATTGTCATGGTGGAATAATTTATTGTTCGGATTATTTGTCAATTCCTAAGGTTTCCACAGACGAACGAATAATTACCGATGGTCAGATTGAACAAGATTACCGATTTCTTAGATATTTTTATCCTTTTTTAACGTGGAAATGTGACCCGGGCAAAAATCATCTTAAACGTTTTCTCGATCAACTTGAAAACGTCGTAACCACTCAAAAACACGTACATGTGATAACCATTCGTTGTCATACATTTCTTTCATTAAATTATACGCTTCAGGAACAGTGTTTCGAAGTCTTATGTGAAATTTCACAGCAATTATTTGCTCAGTTATCATTTCCCCCGTGAAACAAAAAAAAAAAAAATGCGAAGCAAGGCTACGGGTATACGGATTTGTTCACAGAAACGAAAAAGACTGCATTCGAAAGAGAAGCCTTTGTGCTTAACAGTTGTCGGTCGCTGGCGTTTGTCGCAAGTGTACTTCTTCCGTAGTAGTGTCAGTAACAATATTTAATAGTTACACTTCGTATAATATGCAGTTCTTTAAATTGGAAATTATTTTATTAGGATAGTAAGAATTCTATGCTGGTTAGTGAATGTGTATAAAATAAATGAAATTGTTTTCTTATGCGTGTTTCCTTTATAAATTGCTGTATTATGGTTATTGCTCTCACGAAATTATCTCAACATTGTTGAAAAAGTTATTATTAAAAATAAACAGAATAAGTCATAACAACGAGGTGCAATAACCTCCAAAGGTTAAGATATAATTAGATTAATAACTATCAGCATTATAAAAACAAATTAAATTTGAAAATTATGATTGACATAAGTGATCATAAGTATCTTAAATAGAACACTATGAAACAATTATACCCGTCATTAGTTTCTAAAATATTGGATACTTATATGGCAGTCACAGTAAACTGTGCTTATCAAACTTTGTAAGTAATGTTGAATTTTTTTATGCTTATTGATCTTCTGTTGATAATAGTAAGGTGTTATTTGCCATACATAAGACATGTAGCATAACTGATCCATTAAGATGACTCTAAATTAATGAATGGAAACAGTTTTATTATGATATATTTTTTCTGCTACGTATCTTAATGGCTCCTAGTACGATTCAAGGATTCAGAAATATATTTGAAACCATGATTTCAATAACACAACTATCTATTTTTGGTTGACTACAAGTTGAAATCTTGGTGCAGGATCACGTTTTAGATCTTTCACCAAAAAAACAAGAAAACTGTAATATCTATCACATGATTTCTGATTCCTTCTCTTAACCTGTTCGCTCCCAATGTATCACATTCGATACGTTCGTGTTGGCTCTCCTGTGCCTAGCGTATCACGGGCGATACGCTCCGTGAGTGTCTTCTACGGCCCAGCATATCAATAGAGATACGCTCGATGAGAACGTTTTATTTGATTTTTTTAATGTTACTATATGGCGTTACAATACCGCGAAATCTATATAGATAGGTTATTTGGAGTGTTGACCTTGGTGATATGGCCTTGGATTTCACTTCTGGCCACCAGGAGGAGGGGAGTAATTGTTAAAAGCATGTGCTGCGGAGCTGCTCTTTAAATGTAATGACATGATTTAAAGGGTGTACTTGCTTTCGGTTTGATTTTTTTCTTTCTTGCTTGCTTCTTAGAAGTTTGAGGGAGATTTCATGACCCTTTATGGGGGTTAGGATTTTGGTAGCATATGTTCTCAGCTGTTCATTTCATTGGGTTGGTTTTTATTTGTAGCGACAGTCATGACGAAACGAAAGTATTTATCTGATACTGAAATTGTCGAAATAAAGAATGAATCTGACAGTAATGTTAGTGAAAATAATTCAAATCTGTACATAGACATTAAAATAATAAAAAAAAAAAGATTAAGATGTGCCCTTTACTAAAATCCTGCGTGAAGCGTCAAAATATGTGTAAGACATGTGACGTTGTACTATGCATTGATTTTTTTTTATAAATATACCATACAACAAAATAAGATTTATCTCTTATATCTATATATTTCATATAATGGTACATCATTACACCATGAAATTTATGTAACATATGTAAATATATTTTGTATTTTCTTAAAAGTATGATTTTGTATGTAATTTTACGTATAAAACATTCAATTTTCGATTAAATCTTTTGTTCTTTTGTATGTATTGTATATAATGCATTTTCAATAATATATGTAAATACCAAAATATTTTATTGAATAGCCGATTTTAGAGGAATTTTTTTTCACGAATTAGGCTTAATATCTAAAATCGTCAGGGCATAGCGTAACACTCCGCAGTAAGAAGCCCAGAGAAGCACTTCTTTTTTCTCCCTCCGGTAGCGAAAGGGTTACGAAGTACAAGAGCATCTACTACTTTGCTTGGGAGACACTTCCTCAATCTAGGATATTATGTGAGGTGAACTCTTTTGTGTGTCCCTTTTAATCCAAGGTGTAGAAGTGCTGATTTATGTTGTGCAAAAGAAATTATTATATGGCGTTGATAGCAATAGACTGCTGTACACCCCCGCTGAATCTAATGTGGAACCAACATTCACGGACAAACTGGGATTGGAAATATTGCCTTAAAAAAGATCACTTCTTAGACCAAAGGAGCAGATACATTGTTGCGTATCAATTTAATTTAGATCAACGCACCACAACAAGAGCGAAACTATCTTTTACTACGGTGAGCAGACAACTTCAGAATAAAAGAATGGCCCTATTCAACACCACCTCGAATGTATTTCGTAATATACGTCAGAGAAAAAAAACGCTTACCTTGGGCAAGAGAACAAGTTTCCAGTACAAACAACAATGGGCTTCTGTTCTCACAGACGAGTTCCATTTTGGGGAACGATTCAAGTCGTATATGAATCTGGATAAAACATGGCACTAGATTCTAGCAATTTAAAATCTCTGAAAGACACATTTACATAGAAGGTGGAATCTATTTATACAGCCACACTGACCTGCTCGTGCTCCATGAAGGAACTCTGACTGTCGTGAAACACCGAGATGAGGGTTTTGCTCTATATGTCATAACATATGTTTTCGCTGTCAGTGATGAATTATCCCTATCTTTGTGTGTGTTTTTATTAATCGACGACACGAAGATCCATTTTGTGAGTCAATAAAGAACATTACCTAAATCATACATCAATGGGCTTCTGTTTTCTTTACATGCGGGTACCAGTTTACTCTGTTGAGGGGTTCAAGCCGTATAAGGATATGCATAGAACACACGGCACCATATTCTACTAATTTAAAATCACAGAAAAAAATGGTTACAGAGTAGGGGAAATATCTCAGTTGGATCACACTCACCTTCTCGTGCTCCATATTGGAACTGTTCTAAAACATCAATATGAGATTTTAATCTGTATATCACACCATATATCCATGTTTGTGTGTATCTATTAATCGAGGACGCATAAGATCCATTTTTCATTGGAATGAGAGCACGTTACCTGGTTCAGAGAGCTAAGGACTTCTGTACTCTTCTTAGACACATTCGAGTTTACTTTGGTGAGTGATTCAAGTCGTATGTGGAACACAGATTCTACTAATTTAGCATCATTGAAAAGTTCAGTTTCCGAAGAGGTGGAATCCATCTGAGCGTTTACATTGAAATGCATATGTTCTATAGAGGAACACTGTTTGCTGTGTTACATAACATCTAAATGAGGTTTTTGTTTCATATGTCACACCATGTATTTTGGTTATTGCTGATGAATTAATCCTAATGGATGTTAAGGCCTGATTTCCATGAGACAAGTTTGTTAAAGAACACCTTTATGTTTAGAGTTTTCAGCAAATGGAGCCAGCTCAATATCTGTATATTAATATGATAGATCATTTTTAAACTTGTACCTAAGGGAATAGATTAAATCCTCCTTCGATAATATTAAATGAGATGGAACAAGAATTGTTCCATGCATTGGGTGTAGATTCTCTTTTAAGTGCCCGAAAACTTAATTTACAATGTGAAATGTTAATGTTACTAGTGTATTATAAGTGGAGGTGGATATATTCCTTATTAAAAACCATTTACCGAATTTTTTCTCAAAAGTATGATAATTAATTATTTTAATCCAATAGTAAATTATTATAAAAATGTAATTATATATTTGTAAATCAAGGTTAATGTTAAAATTATGTAAAATTCAATAAATAACTATTTTAAATTCAATTCTTTCAAATTTTCCTTTTTGATAATAATTTGATTTCAAGTTAGACACAAAAACGCTAGTTGTACTAGAATGTTTAGACTATGGCGTATTACGGAAATTATTTATCTTGATATAGTTATATTATGTATTGTTGAATTTCAATAACAGTTAGCAAAAAATGTTTCAATAAGCTTTTTAATATGGATTTAAAATAAATTTTAAAAATATAAGAAAGAAATTCATTTTATTACATAAATTGAAAAAAAGTAGAATAATTATTTTCAGAGAGTAAAGAGTGGATAACATTAAGGTGAACTGTGAAACTGATTTATTCAAAAAAAATAGATTTTTCATGCAATTTATAGGGATTTAAAAAGTTTATAAATATAAGCACCAATGTCAAACATTCAGTTAAATGAAAACATTTCGATGTATTAAGGCAATAGAATTTTTACGAAGTCATCTTATTTATTTTTATAGTGTTTGTCAAAATTTTTAATATCTCTTAGCATATATTTTATCTCAAGGCGAACATGAAACTACTGATTATAAAGGCATGGTCAATGAATAATATTTACGAATCTTTTTAGTTCGAAAAGGAAATTCTAACATAATTATATAAGTTTTGTAAATAAACAAAACATCTAAATAACATAGATACTTATAAAAAGAATAAAGAAATCATTTTATTCAAATTATACAATATGATTTATTTGTCGTTTGATGAATATACATTAATTGTACATTTGAAAACTTTTGTATCGGGTTATTTTTCCTAACAATTTCATACAAATCTGGGTATTTTAGTGACTACAGATATATTTCAAAGTATATATAGTAAAATAAAAATAATAATTTTTATAATAGTGTGACAAACAAATAAATATATTCATTATTGAAATTTTCATGAGTTATTCGATTTTTTTTTGTATGACAGTAGCTGAAACAGCTTCTTTTGTGGAACAGTAGATTACAAAATTTACATACTTTAAAATACCTAGCACAAGGGATCACTTAGTTTCTATTGTGGTAACATCAGTTGACTTTAATGATTTTTTCTGAAATTTCCTACTTGATTACTCATTCGTATAGGTATCTATAAGTTTTATGACACATTTACAGGAATCAATTGTTAAACAAATGTAAGAAAAAATACATTTAATCAATCTTTTACTTACAGATGGATTAAAAGGTAGAAAGGTAATTTTTTGTAATATAAATTATGATTTAATTTATAAAAGTATTTTATGCTTAAATAAGATATCTACTAGGTAACTACAATATGTGTAGAACCATAACTTCTTACTTATATATGAGATCAAAAGGAGTATTCAAGCTTAAAGCCTTTATAAATTATGTAACATTTTACATTGAAGCTTATTTTTACATCTTTTAGACCATCTTTAAAATCAATTAAAACTTTGTTTCATTTATATTTATTTAATTCATCTTAGCCTAGAAATTTTAGATTAAAAAGAGTTACGAGTACATTTATTGAGATAATTTTAATATAAAATTTTATTGGAGACAAATATATTTAAATATTTCAATGATCTTGGAACAGAAAGAAATTAATAAGTTTTTACATTTTTATAAGAAGGATTATTCCGTAGGTTCTGTAAGGGAAATACTTAAATTTTAAATTTTATTGCATAGTCGCCGCATTAAATATCTTTATATAGTTTTTAACTATTCAAGAAAATATTTTGTAAATATGCATGATAATTTATTTTATTTTACAAGAAAAAGAAAAAAAAAAGTGGAAGGATTTTATAAATATATTTTATTGATTAACAATAAAATAAATTTCTTTGAAAAGGATACAGTTTTATTTTCCGAAAAATTCAAAGCTGATTGTATATTCAGTTATTCAAGCACAACACATACTCTTCCGATTCACGATATTCTTTATTTAATAATTTTACATTAATTTACATAAATTTAATTTCCTATTTTCACTTGCAACTAAATTTCCTCGCTATTGAAAACAAAGTAATGGGAATTAAATATACCTTTTCTCAACTTTGAGAAGCTATTATTGTTTATTATTAAACCGGGTACTAAACATATTTTTTCAAATACACAGAGAACTTCAAAGCTGTATTTTGAATTATAAAATTTCTCCTGAATTGTATGAAGACCATGAATTAATTTTAGTTCCTGAGTGTAAATGTAAATATTCCTTATCGGAAATATAACTATTTTTCTGAAATAGGATCTATGATAGCTAGTATAGTGATTTCTGATGATCCGAGACTTGGAAATATGAGTGGAAGTCTCGCTTTCATCAAAGCTGCGTAAAAAACTGCAACTGAATGTTAAAAAGAAATTTCGAAGTATTACTAAACCCTCAAATGACGTACAAGTGATATTTGGAGAGAGTGTTTTGTATTTTTGAAGTCCTAGTTTCTTAAGATAAGTGAGACGCTTTCGACGAAGAAAACTAAGCTTATTATTATGCCAAGTTTATAAAATCACCATTTCTGCAAATTAAAAGTAATTGAAGTCATATTTCGACATTTTTAGGTGCCTGTATATTTGAGTGTCTGTTTATGAAAAGATAATCGCGCGTACTTATGTAAGCATAAAAGATGGTCTATGAACAACTATTGATCAATAGCATGCATTTACATTTGTAAATCGTGTGCTTTCCCGTATGTGCAATTCGCATAAAATCTACTGGATCTATAACTTAAAAATTTTGTAGAGTCTTTATAATCATAACATAATGTACAATGGAAATAATTATAGCTCCTAAAGTTAAATATATCACAGTTTAATATTTAGAATTATTTTGATTCATATTTGCAATCTTTATACAAATATTGTGCAATTCTTAGAGTTAGTGAGAGTAAATTAACACCAAATTTTATTCACTATATAAAAATAACTTATTTCATAATTCACAAATGTCAGGACAATGGATAAAATGTATTTTAAGAAATCTGAACCAAAATCCTAAAAAAAACTAGTTTTGAAGAAAACGTGAATACGGACAATTTTTTTCTATGACGTGGCACCTGTTTTTACAGTTTTAAAATTCAATTTTCAAAAGTTCTGTTTATAAAGTTCTCATAAATAATATATCGACAAAATCAGCAATGCGTTCTGGATATTTTAACCGCAAAATTAAAAAAAATGTAAAATTTGAGGCCTTTTAATATTCCGCAAACCTTGACTCTAAATCTGAAACCCGAAACTCTATTTCACAGTCAAATAATTAGTTTCGAACTGCAGATGCGCATATGTTAAGTTTTTGGCGTAGGTTTGAGTTTTGATTTCCCAAAAGATGGCTATGTGGAATAATAATTGCTTGAGGTAACATATTCTGTGTAAAATTCAACCAAATATTAATTCCTAAAATGCAATGAGAGAAACCTAAGAAAATCCAAATATTATGATCGTCATTCTAAATTGCGAGATGTGTCAGCATTAGATATCCTCTAATTCTAATGTGATGCATGTTTCAAACCACTAATCAGAAACTATTCGTAATCTACTCAGTCGTTTTAAATATATGTTTTTGTAATAATTTATTGAATTTTTCCAAGGCTTAACATCCTTTGGTAAGTACCATATTTATATCTCAGAGTGATATATCTCCTCTCATATCATTTACTATAATTGATAAATAAGAGCGACGTGATTTCGTGATTGCTTACAGATCTACCCCTTTTTCTAAATATGTGCTCTTTGACATTTATAGTTTGCTTTGTTTCCTTTCATCACTGTTCCTTTAGTGCACAGATGAATTCGTAACTGATATTTACATGACGAATTTTATAACGAGTGTATTAAAATGTGTTAGTAGTTAGTCCAGAAATATCCACTATGCCAATATATCAACGAATATAATATATTAATTGGACTATTGAACTATTCCACTAGCAAAAGGCTAATTTGTCTGATATAGATTTCAGGAACGAATGACACATCACTTTATCAAAACGGGTATGCTTTGTCTTCAAGAAAAAACATATCTCTAATTTTTGATATACTTAGGGATGACAAGGAATGGCATTTAAGTTGTTCAAATACCCGTGTTAGGAGTAGGTAATCAAAATATAGTACCTAAATCTTAGGAATGACCTTTGATGGATTTTCAGTTTGATAAGAAATCCATGTCTATGACGACAGAAGTATCCTAAACAATTGTCACTATAACTTTCATGGCTGATGAGACTTTCTTCGCCTTCTTTGGAGCAGAGTTATACGAAGGAACTCATTGTTTTGATTTTTTTTTTTTTTTTTGATTCCCTGTGCCTGATAATGAATCAATCTCTAATCGGCAGTAAAAATCTGATATGACAGCAATCAAAATTTGACTTGACAGCAAACGGTTGCCAAATCAGAACTAACCTAAGAAACAGAGTCACTTTTAGCAACATTTAACAGCTGGTAGCTCAAAATGGTTGCATCATCTTGCCTTTGCAACGCTATCTGTCGTCTGAGCGTACTTTTTGAACCTACTTTTTAATTTCCTTCTACTAACATTTACGTGACTTTGGTAGATAAGTTGTTATGGCCTCGAACTTATAGCCAGCGTATTTCCCCTCGAGTCGGTTGTTCGAATCCCAATGCAAATAAAAACTCACCGTGTCACTTGAGAGGGATTGATAAACGTTAAATCTGTTGAGAATCTGTTCAGTCCTCTCGTTGTTGTGTTTTTGGAAATACCACCTGAAATGTCATCCATGTCTCCTGACTGTCATTAAAAAGTATGATTTCTATCACTAATAGCCCTCAAGTTGCTTCAGATTACCATTTTAAAAACTGTTAAAAGAACAGTCAACCTAATTTCCATACTTAATGAGGACTTTGAGGCTCAATTCGATATTTAACATGAAATACTTTTCCCTATTCTGTAAATAGCAAATTTGACCCATTGCATTTTTAAAGACGATAGAAATCTTATTTTTATTCATTTTCAATCTCTGAGACAGTTTCTTGCATGTTAATTTCTGTCGAAATATCAATTATATTTAAAAAAATAGTTAGTTCACTATTTTTTATGATATTCAGGACTTAAAATTTCGAATTAAGAAGTTTTAAGTAACAAGAATACGTAAACTATTATATACAACTGAAGCATATTTAAAAAATAGATATTGAGGTGTTTCATAGTTTAGATGACATTCAGTATTAATTATGTGTATAGTAGTATTTTTAATACTTGTGCAAAGCACAATGATACAGAAATACCTTCATAATGATTTATTAAATAAAAAAAAATTATAATTCTTAAAGAAACAGTTTATAACGACTTAAATTAACCGTAATGTTCTGGAATATTTCGAAAAATAGTTGAGAAAACTGTTTGATATATTTGATACACGTTTCAATAAAATTGTACTTTGGCTTCAGAAACCAATACTGTAAGACTGTAACACCTGAGACAGAATCACATTTTTTAAATTTAAAATCTATTTTGAAGACTTTCATTCATTTACTTCATATAACACATGGATCAATAAGTCCCGAGACTGTGCGGTCGTTTTTTTGCGATTTCCTCCTTCAAACGCACCAGCAAGTCAATATAATAATCACTGTTGATCGATTTACCTTTTTCGAGTTAGTCAATGAAAATCACGCCATGCGTATCCCAAAAAACTGACGCCATGACTTTGCCAGCTGACTGCTGCGTTTTCGGACGCTTCGGACGGCTTTCGCCAGCTGTGCTCCACTGCCGCTTCGACTCTGGAGTGTAGTGATGTATCCATGTTTCGTCCATGGTCACGCAACGAAGCAAGAAATCTTTTTTGTTGCGAGTAAATAGCGATAAACAGCTTTCTGAATCATCGACTCGTTGCTGTTTTTGTTCCATCGAAAGCAATCGCGGCACCCACTTGGAAAAAACCTTTTTCATGCTCAATTTTTCATGAAGGATAGTAAATACACTTCCATATGATATCTGTGTCATCTCAGCAATCTCACGGAGCTTCACTTTACGATCTTTCATTATAATTTTTGTCACTTCACTCACATTTTCCGGTGTAACGGCTTCCACAGGTCTACCCGAGCGTTCCGCGTCATTTGTGTCGGTACGACCACGTTTAAACTCGGCAAACCACCGACAAATCGTTGCTTTTGATGGACAAGAGTCCGGGTAACATTTTTCAATCCGTTGTTTCGCTTGCACGGTGTTTTTACCCATTAAAAAACAATGTTTTATCAGAACACGAAACTCGGTTTTTTCCATTTTTTAAACAAACTACAAAACGACTTTACTCCAACCTCGATAACTCAGCTGTTTCTGGTCCGATCGACTTAAAATTTTGACACGTTTCAAGCAAAGGTTAGTACTCTAGAAAGACTTGGTTACTGGTTTACTACGAGCGCCATCTCTGGGTTAGTCTTGGAACTTATTGATCCATGTGTTATATATAACACCAAAAAATGGATGTTGCTCCACATAAATAAGATTCCTATTCACCACTGCCAGGCCAATACAGCCTACATTGTTAAGTGGTTTCAGCATAATATTACTACTAAAAATATGCTATATTTTTAATTCTCATATTTAATTTATTACCACACAAAATAAATATAACTCCTTTGATAATAACGTGTGTGACTCAAGATCTATCTGCTTATGACAAATGATTGCATTTCTAAGACGAGTTGGTGTTACCATCGTGTGCTGTCATTTGTTAAAAGGAGCAAAAACTAATGTGACATTGAATCATAATTTATCTTTGATTTCTACAGTCATTTGCTGTCATGGGAAGATGTGACTGCTTCCTAGTTGAAAAGTCGTTTGCAGTTTTAATCATGTGGTCTCCTTCAATGAGATCTGAATTCATCATTATATAATTGAAAAGAAGCAAATATCAATACAAGGACTTGCTTTCTATAAATATGCTACAAAAAAAGGGGACTTCGATCTCAGTGACCAGAAATGTTAAGAAGATACTTTTTTTTATTCGGGAGGGGGAATTCTAATGGCGATATAATAGTGGACTATTGGTAAAAGAAAAAACTATCATGATAAAATAATACAGACTCCCATTTCCCATTCTTTATGCCATTTTCCCTATTTTTAACAGGTGAACTATTTCATCCACCCTCATTAATTTTTTAGAATTTTCCTGTTCAGATATTAGCCATTTGATATACAATTTGATAAACTTCCTTTTTCTTAAGTTAATTTTGTAACAAATACCAGCCGATGCACTACGTTTATTATGAAACATAACATGATATTGTCGCAGATAAATAATTTTCTTAGCAAAGAGATGCAAATGTCAAACATTTTCTCTCTTCTTCCTCCTGTCTTTTGTAAGATATATTTTGGTTTTTATTCTATCTTGACGTCTGAATTTTACCCAGACACACCCAGTATTATTCTTTAAAACTAATAATTACCTTTATCTGTTAGAGATTGTAAATAGTTAAACTTACTTCACTGACAGGTTATTATCGACGAGTTTGAGAAGTTTTATTAATAATACTTCATATCATAATTATGAGTTGAAAAAGGTTATTATAATTAAGTCTCTTAGATGACTATCATATTGCTAAAGTTATATAAAGATTTTGGAGTAGTTTTACAACACCGAAAAAACAAAGAAAATTAATTATAAGAAAGTACTGAAACGAAAACTTAATTAAACTAAGAAAGTAAAGTTTGGAACTATTTAATTCATTACCGATAAAATATATAGGATAAAACTAACAATTGTTTATTTTGAGACAATGTAGAATCATACTCATAATATGTAGATTAATGTTGGTTATGATTCCAAATTTATATTAATGCATGAAATACAGGTGTGACTATTAAGTAACGATAATGACACAGTAAAACATTTTATTTTGATGTCATACATATTTACTTATTATTTTCAATATATAACACTTCTCTATCCTTCGGTGGTTCTTACGATCCCGGAGAGGGGGCAAGAGTTGATTGGTGACTTTGATGCGGCAGCGTTGTTTCAAACCCTGGTCCAGTGGGTCCGGAGGAAGTTGACCGGTCACTTTTTGCATGCTCTTGCCAAACTGGCTGAAAAGGCATCTGTTCATGTTTTAACTTCTAACGTTATTGTAGAAGAGAGTCGCTGCATACTCCCCCTCCAGTATCATCGTGATAATCAATGGTTTGTTCAGAAGGTTGCTTTTTGATTTTTTTCAGCCATTAATGCAATTAATATACATCCCCTCCTTGTTGAATTGAGTTTTGCTTGAGGCAATTTTCCATTTGAGTCATCGGCTGTCTCGTGTTGAGTGGCGGGTCTCGTACGCTTGAGCCAGAATATCACTTTTCGTGATTTTGAGTGAGTGTGTCTTAGTTAGACGGACAGAGGCAATTGTTTTGCATCGTGGTCATATGTAATCAGTAGATATAGGCTGTGCTGCCATCTGGTGTTCAAGTCCTGAGTCACCACTTTTGTGGCCGGTGGTTTTACCGACCCCGAGGAGGGGGAGAGAGTTGCTGAGTGACCTTGATGAGGCAGCGTTCTAAAAATACATCTCTTCTGGCTGGTTAAGTAAGGACTTTTAACTGCTAACGTTGTTGTAGAAGATAGTCGCCGCAATCCCTACAATACTCCATGTGAATTCTCTATTGCTCGAAAAAGTGCTGGAAGCCTTCTTTTGTCAGATCCTTTCCGGACGCGTATCGCTTTCTCTTTTAAAGCTTCAACAGACTCAAATCGTATTCCATTTAATACAGTTTTCACTTTAAGAAGCAGATAGAAGTCGCATGGCTCAAGAGCCGGTGAATAAACTGGATGGTCTAACACTGGGAAGCTGTACGTGGCTAGAAATTTCTTAACAAGCAATGCAGAATAAGCCAGCACATTGTCTTGGTTGAACGATTTACCATACGCATTCTTTGTCAATTTCTACAGTCTCAAAAAACACACAAATACTTAACCGATGGTCAGATCAAACCAGATTACTGTTTTTGCAACATTGCCGTCCATTTTTGACGTAGGAGAGCAACCCGGGAGTGAATAATCTTCAACATCTTCTCGGCCTTCTTGAAAGTAAAAAAACCAGTCTAAGACACGTACACTTGATAAACATTCATTGTCATACGCTTCTCTCAATAAACTGTAAGTTTCAGTAGCCATTTTTCCCAAGATTCATGTGAAAATTCACAACAACTCTTTGCTCACGTTTCATTTTTCAGGCGAAACAAGGAAATAACTCTAATAGGAACAAAGGCTACGGGTATACGGATTTGTGTATACAGAAATGAGAATCATTACTTAGCTTTTATTGACGAAGGTTGCCATGTTCATGTTAAGGTCGGAAAAATTTCAGACCATCCTCGTACGTAAGTTATTAACTTCAAGTGAATTATTCGACGAAGACTTAGGGGAGGTGGGACTTCAGATTCTCCAGTGTCCGTCACTACTCTAGTGTAGTACATATTACGGTTTTGTAATCTGAGTTATATGTGTATTCAAAATTTCAATTTCAAAGTATGATAGGATTTAAAACAAGATTACATATTTTGAAATAAGGCATGAACCGACATTACGCCTTAAGTGAGTAGTTTCTTGAGTATACCATAGTGTTGTAATGTCATCAGAGTCATACATGTAAGAAAAAATTCATCTAAGTTGGGTGCTATGAAGTGAATTAAAATTCAAAGAACAAATTTGAAATCTCAGTAAAAAGACATACATATAAACACATAGCAAGTTGAAAAAGAAAAACTTATAGAATCATCTCAGCTGTATCAAAGATATTTTAAAGAAATTCTTGTAATGCTATTCCTGGATTACATTTTAAATTACTCTTATTGTAGTGGTGTATCAATATCATCCCACATATCATTAATATCAGTTTCTGAATCACTGTTAGTATTTTCATTTTCCTCTGATTGAGATGTAGTGTCACTGTGTGTTTCATATAAAATAAGTTTGGATCTTATTTGATAGATATAATATCAATATCATCTTCACAATAGATTTGTAACTTTGGTAGTTCATTCATAAATTTCATTATCGAATTCATCTAATTTATCCAATATGATAAGAAACAAGACACTGTAAAACTAACGCGTTAACAATTGCTATATAGTTAATTTGCATAAAAACATCGATATAAATTGGAAATAATGTATTCACTAACAAATTTATGAGTAAACTACTGAAGACTTATATTCCTGTTATCAAAGAATGCAACAGAATGACACAGGCGACAATTCTCGTTTTCAGTTCATAAAGTTTTCTTTCTATTTATAAACGAGAATTCTAGTTTCTCCCAATGTGTTACTAATGTAAAATATATTCTGTAAAATACCATTTATATAGGTAAAAATTTCTCATAATAATCATATCTATTAATTATTTTTATTATTTATACCTTTTATATAAGCAATTAGATTTCAATTAGATATATTGCACTGAAGATAAATTTAAAAACTATGAATGAAGTAATGATAGCATTTCATATTATTCAGACGATGTAGTAATATTATTCAGACATTTCATATTATTCAGACGATGTAGAACTTCTAATAGTGTGTTCTAAAACTCACATTTAAAAGTGTTTTACTGTATGTATATATATATATATATATATATATATATATATATATATATATATATTGTGGTTTACCGAAAACAAAACAATTACAGAAAACCTAGTTTAAATTGCACAGTTCATTTCAAAATATTGCTGGTATTGTATTCACACACATTCAGTAATCGAAAACCTTTTTTCTATCAAAATTAATGTAATGAGTTCCATGCAGAAAATAATATTCAAAAATGTTTATGCATAACAATTAGCTAAAAAAAATATTTATGCATCGTTAAGATGCATGATTCATATTCACATTTTATTCCTTCACAGAATGAGCATACCGGGAATGAGAATTCATTTTGCAGGGGAAAAAAAATAATAATTAGTTTATTGCCTATGACTCACTCCTGATTTATATTCATTAAAGAGCTATCTGGAAACATTAGTCTTTGCTGAGGATTTAATGTTTATTGAAAATGGCAACACAACATTTGCATTCAATAATTTTTAACGTAAATTAACATTTTCTTATCGGGTGATGATTTTTAAAGCACTGTACTGCAATTTCCTACGGTTCCAGCTCATTTTATTTCCACAGAAGATAGTAGCTACAGTCTTAAGCTATGAGTTTCCTGGAAAACGAAGCCGTTATTTAGTGACCTCAATATTGTGTTGGATGACGTCATTTATCTTAATAGTCGAGTCTTAATCGTAAACATCTAAGTTTTTCCATACAACGCTCCATAGAAAACTACATATTTTGGTCTATAAGACAACGTTTTACTGTTGTAATCGACCGCAATATTGCGGCCATTAGATAGAGGCAATGCTTAAACTATAGCTTTACCTTCTCATCATTTGACAAGGTCTCCACAGCATCATTTTTGAATCAAGTTTTCGTATCAAGAACTAATGTTTGATCAAGTTTTTTTCATGCAGCCTCTTATTGAGATGAATACGCCAATCATACACACATATATGACATTAAGATTTCGATTTCAAAAATAGTCAATGTAGTTAACAACAATATGTTACTTATTTGTTCCACCCCAATTATAATATTACATTCAAAAATAAGAAAAGAACAATTAAGACAGAACTAATAGCTTCATTGATTTATATGCAATATATTCACAGTTTTACTTTCAATACATCATATTATAATAGGTTAAATTTTTAACTTGCTTTTTGTTGCTAAAATTCACGTAATTCGTTTGGTAAAATTCTTTTTGCCAAATGACCTTTTAACTATGAAATTTTTCTATTCAAATCCTCGTATTTGAATCGTATTTTATGTATTTTAATTAACAATCAGCAATGGCACTTTAAGAAATTAAAATGAAAAAAAAATATATAAATCGAGTTCACTCACCACATACAATTTGAAAACCAAATGCAGTAATTAAGCATTTTATAAAAATGGCTTGTTTAATTAAGTTTGAATCGTAACAGTTAATTAATGTAATTGCTTTTCGTAATAAATATTTTTTTGTTATGTTTAGATAATTTTATTTTTATTTCTTTACCGGTTTCGAATTAATTTTGAAATCATATTTTAATATCATTGATGAAGTAAAACAGTACGATTTAAATTTGGAAGAACAATAACAAATTTAATGTAGAGAGATGAACATCAATGGCATAAGTTTTTGCATTTAAAAATTATTTTTAAAGGTATTTGGATTAGTTACAAGTGAATAATCATGAATAAGTTTCCCATTTTTATTCAGAAAATATTCAACCACTTTCTCTAATCAAAACAAATTAGTAGCAAATATTGGTTGATGAAGGAATGGAATGATAAATAAATTCACACAAAATACAGTAAATTAATGATTAAATAAAATTATTCAAACTCGGGGATTTTAATTAAATATTCGGTTATATTTTAAGTAAATTCATTTCATAAAATACAATATTTATCCTTGTTTCTCCAAACTTATGCATTAATAACGTAATATATATTTTAATTTGAAAAATTTTCTTGGCATGTATGCTTTAGATGAAAATGCATTACTGTTTTTTACACATAATTAGTTTTCTTCGTAATAATCCAATATATTGCTTAAGAAACTAAAACTTTCAATTTTTCTTTTATATCTTAGTATTTATATCATATGAATCTCTTAACATAGTGAAACTAGCACGCAGAAAACTTCGCATGAACTGAGTTTCGCATTGCAAATGAATACTCGAAACATATTCTATATTTTCATAGATAAAGATTTCATTAATGATTTAAATACAAATAATTCACGCTAGTTTCTTTTTGAATCGAGGTTTCAATGAAACAAAATACAATACTTATTTTCGGACAATTTCAAATATATGAATGTAAAACAAACAATTACTAGAGAGCTCTCAATAATACTCACAATTAATAATTACTTTAATTTATTTGACTAATAATTTAATGCTGACATTAGAAATATGACTTAATCATGAGACGGAAAATTTCATGTCCATATGAAATTAATTTTGGCTTTCTGTTGAGCAGTCGTTTACCTAATGGTGGTAAGTCTAATTATTTTTTATCACGGGCCCTATTAATAAGTAAAAACAAGGTTTTGTAATTGGGTCAACCGCAAAGGTCTGTTCATTTGTGAAGTGAAATAAATTGTTAACTTCTTAAATTTAATTACATTTATTGTACAATATAATTTCAATCGTTACTATAGCTGGTCTATCCAAAATTTCGGATGGGTACCTCCTAAGGTAAGTTAGAAAAATTTGCTTAATCAAATCGTTATATGCACATCTTTGTTTGCTCAGAATGAAAACAAGTTCATTTTGTACCGGAAGATAACTGGTGATTAAAAATAGGTTGTTTATGAATACATCGTAAGGAAAAGGGAATGCTTGCAGCATGAACAACAGATTGAGATTGAACAACCTCCAAATCGAGATTGAGTCTGAATAAGGGAACTCTGTGCATGGAGTGAAAAGTCCAAAACCATTACATTTCAAGATTTTCAGAGTAATTTAAAAGCTCCATTCGGAGAGATATTGTCAGCAAAGGTACGATTTAAATAAAGCACTGAATGAAAAGAGGCCAGCGATGGTCAATATGAAGCACATTATTTAGCAACATGGTAATGCAAAATCCCATGCTGCTTGATTTATGCTGAGTTTCATTTATATTTTTTGTTTTGAATTGAATCGGTTCACATTATTGCGTCATGCATCTTATTACAAATAATGCATTTTATAAGACATCTAAATTTTCAAGACCTATGTCCTGTTCTAAAATGTTTAAAACAACAGCATTAGTCCTTCAAAATTTTGATTTTTTTTCACTGTGAAGTGTATATGACGCTGGCTGGCGAGATGAGAATTTGTGGCAACCCCTCCGTTATGTATAGGAGAGGGTGAAGAGCATCTAAAGAGGGACGCATTCGAGCTGTACTGGTAAGAGATCTGGGGAAACGAGCCCTAAAGTGCAAATAAATTTTTTGCTTTTTTTTGTTAAGAAGCTTGAGTTTTCCTTGTGCCCACATAATCACGACTCAAAAAGTCGTCACCTGAAGAAAAGATAAATGATCAATGATATATTGAAATAATGAGAAGGAATTTGCATTCGATGCTCTCACACGAACGATTTAACCACCCACAGACATGACACACTGTGAGACATTTTTTGTGCTCTAAAGCTATTTGTTGCTTCATGTTTATCATTAGAGAAAGCACACATTTTCCTTGGATTAGCGGATGTGCTGAATAAATTATCTGCAGTACACGTTTTATTTAATTCATATTTCCGTTTTTAAATGATAATTCATCCTTCAATTCGAAACCACTCAAACCTAAGCTAATTTTTTCTTCAGCATCTACATCCGTTTTTAAAAATGCTAATAAACTATCAAGTCCCCCTTTTGAATTAATGCTTAGATCAACATTTGAATTTCTCTACGAAGCTCTCAGAAATTCTTCTGGCATACAAGAGTCAACAAACGGACAAAGTAAAGCCACACTTTTTTCAGATGTAACACCGATTGTTTCAAGTCCACGAATCTGTTGTTCTAAATTGTCATATAATGCACACAAATTATTCGAGTAAAAATTTGAATTACTTTTTTTCGGAACTAACTTCAATAAATCACTAACATATACCTCTACTTGTAAATCGTTGCAACCAAATTTAGTTTTTAAGTAACCACTTCCTTTAAGATAATTATCACCAGTTGGCGGAAAACTTTCAATAACTTCTCTCGCTCCAGAACATTCGACGGTAGCTTGTAATGAATACTGAAATTTATCAGAATTTTCAATGCTATAATCAACGTGAGATTTTTCAAACAGGCTAGAAAAATAAAGCCACTCTTTATCATTATCGTCGAACTTTCTTAATTCTAATTTAGGTATCTAAAACCTTCTTTTTTCAATAACATCTTCAACAGAATTTATTATAAAGTTACTATGGGATGAATTCATAATAGTACTTACATTTTGAAGAAGATTGAAATTCCTTTTAGATTTAGTTTCAATACCTATAGCTCTATCACGAAAATCTTCAACCACTTAGGATTCTGTGTCAAATTCCTCATAATGAAGAAGTTCAAAGATGCTTGCATGAGTTATTTCCATACGCTCAACTTTAGATTTAAACACATTCAGTTCCGATTCCGGTTCAGAATTATCAATACTTTCCAAAGCTATCAGTTCTAATTTATTATACGCCTTCGTAAAAGTGGCTCAGTCAGCTTTCCGAGATTTCTTAAAAAGCTTCAACATTTGCCATATTGATAGATTATCCGAAATACATTCTCGTCGAGTGTACCAAAAATGTTGCTTTATCCTTAAATGAATGAATAACTCTATTGCACTACCAGTGCATCTATAACTGTAATTACTGGGCAGAAAATAGCTTTTAAAAACACGGAGACTTTAAAATATTACTGGAATCAAAGATGAAATGAGCAGGCGTTTTGTGGCATCCATAACGTTTAATCACTAAACACGAAGTGAAACAAGCAAAAACTCTCTTTCGAAATATAGTTATTGGATTATAATTAAAGAGAGCACACTAGAGCTCGAGACAGTTTATAAAACTGTTACAATTAAATAAAGTAATTAAAGTTAAAAATTAAATAAAGTAAATAAAAGATATGTACACATGACAACTAGAATCACTTGTCAAGAATCATTTAAGAACAGTTGACCTTGGCTCATGATTACTCCAAGGTAAATTTTTTCAAAGAATTGTGATGATGATGTTTTGGGACACAAAGGGCATCTTTCTCATGTTCACTTTGGGAAAATGATCACTGTACAATACTACTGTTGTGAAATTTATCCGCTAGCCCTAAGATTGTTCAGAAGGTCTCAACAAGATTGGATTTGGCTGTTTCATCTTGGAACAATAAGTGCATGTTTTGAAATTTTAATATGAACAATTTGTGTAAAATCTGATCAATGGCGTTAGCTGTCTGGTCAAAGATTATGTTCAAGCATGTGTAAAAGGGAACAATCCTTTCGCTGGCTTAGATGTTGTATTTTGATCATAGATTTAAGATTGTATTTTGATCTAGAATATTTTCTGCTGATTTTAATAATTAAATAAATTAATGTTATATAGAAGGGATCATGAGTTTTGTTTTAGTGATCCGTTGGAGCTATGGACTCGAATTTGCAGAATTGTTTGCAATTGAAGATTTAATGTTTTGAACTAAAACAAACATTTTACGTAAAGAGGCCCAGGTAGGTTTACTACATTATTTAGTCTTACTTGTGGAGTTATTCTTCACTTTGAATGAGTGAAAAGGTGTATTTGGAACCTGATTTTAATCTCGAGTAGTCATTTTTTTTATTTACGGGTGTTGAGGAGTTTTGGATTTCGGAAACGTTTACTCTGAGGTTTCCGTCCCAACAATTACATTGTTTTAATCAATATCTCTTTTCCATTCAAAATACTCAATTTCCTATTCCAAACATGATTTATTTTACCCATTCTCATTATTAGCTGTTTCCGTTTATATATACCTTTTATTCATGTTCGTGGATTCAGTGAAATTTCATTGAATTGCCCAGGAGCTAAATAAGTCTAGTTTTGTAAAATAATAAAAAATACATCTGAAGAATAAAGTAAACCTTTTTGAAACCAATTACTAAAATGAATTATTAAACATTTTGAAACAATTTTTTTCTTTACTTTTGAGATATTCTAATTCTTCTTATTATTTTTGTTTTGCTTCCATTCAAATAATGGCAGGAAAAGAGCACATTTTCAACTCGAAATAATAATAAAAAACATTTCTTTCAACAATGAAATTCTTTTGTGAAAATACTCATCCCGGAATCAATAAAAGTTTTTAAATGCTTTCAATAAATGATTTAATACAATGTATACTTTTTACGTGCAATGAATTGTTTATTTTATAAATCTATAATTATATCTGATATATCAAAATATTTGAATGCATTCAAAAATAATAGGAAGGTGTATGTTCTTTGTCCCGAATTCAATGGGATTTATTTCAGAAATCTCTTTGTGTAGAATTTCAAAATTTGTTCGAAGAAAGACAAGTACACAATGAAAAACTTGTTTCTTTCTTTCTCTCCATTTTAAGTTTTTTGTTCAGTTGTTAATTCGGCATTCCATATTTATTTGAATATAAGAAATAAGTACGATATTTGATACACGAATGAAAATTTTAAAAAAATATTCTGTAATGTAACAAAATGATAGATACTAAGTTACAAATTATTGATAAAAACAAGAATTAAAACTAAATAGAATTCTTTGAAAATACAATGAAAGCGCTTATATAAAATTATTATATTATAAAAAGTAAAAGAATAATGAAATAATTTTAATTGTGAAATTCTACAAAAAGGAAAATTTAAAAAAATAAAGAAATCAGATATATTCTAAATATGTTGTTTAAGCGTCTCAATTGAAGAATTGTAGGAGATCCATGTTTTTAAATATTTTTTTAAAAATATATAGTAATAAAAGGTTCTATGCAAAATGTCGCAAATAACAGATTTTGCCACTCAAGGGGTGCTTTTTTTTATAATTATTATTAAATAACTCAATTAAATATAAGAATTATTAAAAGCGATGAAATATTGAGATATGGACAATAGTAAAGTTTTCTGAAATTAAAATTAAAGCAAACGATAAGTTATTAAATTGAATATATTTAAGCTAAATCTAATTAAAATTAAAGCAAGGAATGAATTATTAAATTCAATATATTTAAGCTAAATATAATTAAAATTGAATCAAACGATAGAAAAAGTGAAAAGTAATCTGGAAAACCAAAATGCCCTACCTAAACGAATACCTCTTGGGTGGCTAATATGATAAATGTGAACTAAACTCTCTCTGGTTACGTTAATGAGAAATAATGATGAACGGATGACCTTAACAAATTTATAAACAAAACAATATCGAACATACTATTTTTTTATGCAAAAGGAATTCAGAAGTTTGAAAATTTTAATAAAACTAAGTTTTTACTGAACCGCAAACAGTTCTCAGTTGTTAATTTAACAAATATATTTGATTTATTCCACTTGACCCCTTTCATAATTTAACATATTGGTATTCTTAAAACTTATTAAATAAAAGAATTATTATTTTATAGATAGTGAGCACATTCAAATTAGTTATCAGAAATTTATTTACGTCATTTTATTAATTGAAAAGTAATAAAGCCCATATAATAATGTACTAACATGTTGCTATTTTGAGAAAACATAGTGAACAAAATGAGTAGGCATAAGATAAAAAATTTATGGATTGGTTGGTTTAAAAGATTGGTAATTTAATAATGCAATTATAATAATTATAATAATTATATTTAGTTTGCTTACGGTATATTTACATTGCTAAGATATATGTAATATAATATTTATCGTCTGCTTTTAATTAAATATCTGACCAGAATAGAGTTTTCAACTTTAACAACTGATCGTATGCTCTTGTTTTAATTTTTAATTTTTTAATTATTTGTGTCATATCACAATCATTTGTTTTATTCTTTTTGTCTACGCTTTTGTACTTTAAAATTATTAGCTGCTGAAAGTAAAAATGCACTATGAATATGAAGAAGGTATTTTCTTGATAGTAATTGCTTTTGTCGAGCCTGGCAATTGAAAGTAAGGATAATTAAAATTCAATTTGAATAATTCTACTTTCCAATAACTTGGTAGAACAAAATTCACACTACTACATGTTCAAATAAAAAAAAAATAGCAAAGCCAATTTAAATTCAATATTTTGTTCGTTTTAATTTCCAGAAAATATTACTGATTAAGGGCTCAAAATATATTTTAAAATAATTAAAGAGTCAAATTGTTATTCAATTTTTTCTCTAAGTAATATTATAAACCATAAATTGAAACAAATATTTGAGGTAATTTGATCACTAAACAATCACAAATGAAGCTTTTTTTGTCATTTTTCTCAAATTGTTAATTTAACAAATATATTGAAACTTTACCTTTTAAGTTTACAAATAATTCAAACTATATCATTAAATGTATGAGCATTAAGTTATAATTATTATGATGATAATCCTTTTTACATCCTCCTGATGTCTTTAAAGAAAAATCTATAAATTTTCATAAATTTTTGGGGGATTATTTCGTCCTTAATTTATCTTCATCACCAGTTCTTCAAAGTATACTTCACAAAACCATTCTAAATAAAACTTTCAGTTAAAAGTAGAAAAAAAAGTACAAGAAAAGATCCTCCGAACTAATTAAGGTACTTCTCATTCACTTAAGAAAAGACACGAACGGATGTAGTGCTTTTTTAAGTGGGTAACTGAAAGAAAAGCAAATTACAGACGAAGCTTCGGGATTTCTATGAATAGAAGTTTATGCATTTTTTTTTCAGTTTTGTGACTAGTTTTCTCTTGAATGAAGTATCGGGAAAGACACGCAAGAAAATATCGATCATTGCTTTCCTCTGCATAAAATTTACCCATACCTTAATTAAATTCCAATTTAAAAAGCGAATTTTGAAAATCAAAGTACACATCAGCCCTCAAATGTGTCTTAAAATGCATTAAACTCCTGAAATGATGCCGGTGGTTTCTTTAAGGCTATATTCTAATCAATTTGTTAATCAGTATTCAAACACCTCGAAGGGAAAAAAATTATCGTTAAATTTTGGGAAGCCTAATTAGCAATACACGATTCCAGTAATTAAGAAAAAGGTTAGACGTTATTTTTTTCTTAGAAAAGTATTGTCTTAATTCAAAATGTAGCTTGCAAACTTTGAAGTTGTTTAAACTTTACAACGGGCAATTTTTCCCAATAGTGCTGAACTAAAGTATTTTTGAGAATCATATTCATTTAAAAAAAAAAGTATTTCAACTCATTAGATAAAATCAATTTTTAGATCCTGTCGTTTGGTGAGAAATTTATTTACCACTACCTATTAGGTGCTATTCAAAGGTACAGATTCCTGATTTCTTTTTATATTGGACTACAAATTTATAAAATATACTTTGTAAAATGCTAAAAAATATGCAAATGAAATTGCAAATCAGATACAATTTTATTTATTGTGATGCTGGTGAAAATAAGACTATCCAAATTCCAATCTATGAAATTTCCAAAAATAGTGATCTAAACATGGGGAAATATTAGAGTACTGTACAAATGTATCTCGTTTTCATTAAAGCTATAATATTTTCTTTTAGCGTACATTATTATTTTAAATTTTATTTTTTGAAAATTTGACGAAGTAGGCAGTAAGTATACTTCCTATAGGATTAAAAATGTTAATTTATACTTTTATAAGATTATTCTGTTCTGTCGATTTTATTTCTACGTAGCCATATTTAAGTTTCGAATGTGTTTATTAAAATATTTTAAATATGCAAATGATTTGTCTTTATTCATGTTAGGTACCGTTTTGTCTTGGCGCGAGCGATTATCATTTGTTCCCCACTGCATTGTTTTAGGATCGACGTGAAACTTGGACTAAGAGTGTGAGCGTATGGCCACCTTTATGAACTGAATGAGTGTAGAAAGTACTACCTTTACTAGTAGCATGAGAATATTGTTACGATTGTCTCTCGGAATAAATTGAACGTATTTAAAATAATCACGTACCATAGTGTACCATTGTGCACGCAAATAAGTATCAGTTATCACTGAAGTAACACAATTTGTTTGGGTTTTACTAAAATTATATATAGTCCACGCATTTTTCGCAATTTAATTGCATCTGAGCTGTCCTCTACAAAAACTAATCTTGTATACAAGGGGACAGTCAAGAGGAGAAACTGATGTTGCGAAAGGAAAGTTCGGACGGTTTTACCTGAGCTACTTTTAATTCCGGAAAGTTTTTAACCACACTTTATATCTGATATGAATTCAGTTTCGAATGAGACGAATCTGCCCTCTTAATTATTTGATAGGTAGTTAGATATTTTAGTTAATACTTTTTTATATTCTCTTTCCAATTATTTTTACTTTAGACTGATGCTTTCTTTTGTTGCATTAAAATCAAAAATTTGTTAAATAAAAATAACGAATTTGGTTTTTTTGGTTCTTGAATTAGAATTGACGCTTCATAACCCTCTATATAACACAGATAAAACGCATCTCGAAAATATTTACATAAATTGCATTCATAAATTAGCTCTCTTCTTATTATGCCATTCTAAGATCATCATGTACGTCTTAGAGATTCATAGCTTCCCCCATCTACATTCACATTACAGTTTGACCCTCTGTTCAAAGCTGACTTAAGTTGCTGGAGGAGGAATATAAATTTTTTTTTGAATATCTTTCAGATGTCAGGAACAAAACTTAATCCAGCACTTAACTTTCCTAATTTTTACATCTCGCAGCATTATAACATTTAAGGCCAGTGGCCAAGTTCAATTTACAGGTCAGCAACTCTCGCTATTTTACAAATAGGTGTATGATTAAATCAATTATTGCGATTCGAAACTTGAATCGCCAGCCACACATTTTTGAACTTGAACTAAAGAACAACTCTAACTTCCATAAAGAAATTATACAAGAATAAACAAATGTGTTAATCTTGCATCTACATATTTTCAATATAATGACAACTTGCTTTCACACTGAATTTAATACTAAATCTGCTACATGAATAAGTATTAAAACTGGCCTCAGGTATATCTTAAGGAAGCTAATTCCGTTCCGCATTTATGAACAGAAACTCACGTTTTAACAATTTAGATG
>BMAW01045079.1:58936-71562 GCA_019974015.1 Nephila pilipes
ATCTTGGATTTCAGGAGGCATGACAACGTACAGTAATCAGGAAAAAGCCTTGCTTTCTGAAATCCACGGTATAAGTAGCACATTGTCCTTTTTAGTGTTAATTTTAGGAGGCATGGTAACGTACTGTAATCAGAAAAAGACAATGCCTCTTGAAATCGATGGTAGAAAAGACGATGGGTAAGAAAAGTCGCGCTTAATGCTTTCCGCTAAAGCGCCATCTAGAGGTTCATCGCTTGTTGTTCCCCTTTGCATTGTTGGGTGAAAATTCGTTGCTTAGATGTGTTCTATCGCCCTTTAAATTTTTGCTCATGAGTTTCAAAATACCCTGTATAGAACCAGATATTCCAGATAAGTAATATTATACAGGTCATTTCGGCTTTAATTCTCTGTTATATTTCTTGACATTCATACTTTTTTCCATTATTATTATTTCATCGTTGCTGTACCTTTATTAGTAGTCATTCATGAAAAAAACTCATTACTTAATACAAAGCACTTCAACACTTGAGTATACTAGGCCTGATTTTAATGTAAGCACCGTTTTTAAACATGGCATCAGCAGTGCTACTATCACATCAGTCATATCATTTTGTTTAATCACCAACATGGAAACATTCGTCCGTGTTTACGTTTGTTTCAGCGTATTTAAAATGCCACACACAAGAAATACCGTCTATAGTGAAAAATGCGCTGCGACTCTTTTTCTATGAACAAAAGGCGTGAAAACTGCCAAAATTTATCAAAAGATTAACAAGGTGCAAGGAGAAAGAAAATAATGAAATAGAATGGTTTAAAAAAACGGCTGAAAGCATTTAAAGATGAGAATAGAGACGTTCAGCGTAACCTCAAAAAGTGAAGCTGAAGCGAGCAATACTACTACGCAAAATCATGGGCACACTGTTTTGGGATTGATAGCGGAAGTTGCTAGTGGATATTTTGTCTCTGGGTTACATAATAAACTTCAAAACATATTGTTTCGAACATGAGATGGCACTTCCTTTCAGCGGTTTCCTTGTGTAGAAAAAGAAACATTTACAGAGATGTCATCAGTCAAAGATTGGAAGTTTAAACAATGACCCTTTAACCTTGATGACAAATTTGGCGATCACTTTTGGCGACAAATGGAAAATTCTCCTAAATGCTGAAATCGAGTCGACATCATCAAGGGGGGAAATGCTACAGGATTTTCCTGAATTTCCCTATATGACTTTATAACAGAGCGATCTGCTCAGAATATGTGAATCTGTCTTTAGAGTTGATATTTAGAGATCGATCGGGAAGGATTGGATTAACCGAGGAACTGCCGTTAACGCACCGAGTAAATTGGCGGAGAAGCAGCTTATGTCTGCCAAAAAGTGCCAGAGCCTTCTTTGGAAGTGCAGAATATTACTGAGGAGATTTGCCCATAGTGTGAACTAGTGAGCTAGTGTGCTGAAGGTTGCTGATATAACTGTGAGTGTCATTAAAAGTGCTGATACGTTCCAGCACTTAGTGAATAATTCATAAAAGTCCTATGTTTTCTTACTTTTAATGTTATTGTCCAAGTTCTGCTACCTGGGCCACCCGTGTAGAACTAATTCCACTGCCATACAACCAATAATTTTTAACATCTTAACTAAACTGCATTGTGAGAAAACAAAATGCACCGCATGCTCATTAAAGGAATTGTTTTCCTGGATGACCATGAGTCTCCATACATAGTTCGTCGAACCGAGATATTATTGCCTCATATGGCTGGGAATAACATGATCCCCTAAGGTTTAACCTTGTCTGGCTCCCACTCTCTACCACTTATTCCTATATTTGGAAAACAATTTAGCTGGTAAGTGCTACAACGATGCTCGGGATTTCAAAAAGGCAGTCCTGCAATGTTTATCATATCAGTCGGTAGATTCCTATGACGATGGAATGCAGAAGCTAGTTGTATTACATGACTAATGTCTTAATAAAGAAGGTGATTTTGTTGTTAAGTAGATTAAGTTGAAGGTGATTTTGTTGTTAACTTTCTTATCAAAATAAAATAGCAGAAAAATATTTATGTTTTTTTTTTTCTATTTTTTAAATATCACATCCGTACTTACTGAAAAAAATACGCAAATATTTGTATTCTTCCATTCTTTTAGGAAACTCACATTTATTTCTCATAAAATAGTATAACTAATATCTTCTCCTTAAGTAAATATCATTCAAAAATAAACACATATGTTACATACAAAATTGTTCAAAAATTTCTGGAAAATAACTGAAAAATTCTGAGGCTTCGTCTTTTTTGTATCCTGGAGCTTTTCATCGGAAATGTTTGGTCGTTAAATTTTGTTATATCTGTCTGCGTCTGAGATTGACCAAAGGCCAAATCAAACAATGTCGTAACATTTCTGTCGACGCCACAAATTCTGAAAGTTTAAGAATAGCATTTTTAAGCAATTGTTAGAAGAGTTTATTCGGAAAAGAAATAAAGTAAGTAAAAAGTGTAAGAATTTACTTAAATCATGGATTGTTATATTTTCAGTTTCTTTTATACCAGATCTTTTAACAAACATTAAAGTGCCATAATTTTTATAAATATCTATTCTACTGGACGAATAATATAATGGACGAACATTTCTATTATCATTTATTAATCTTTTAAAGCTTACCAAAACATATTTTGAAACATTTTTTTCGATGACAGCAACTGATCTACATTGTTCAATAATTTTAATTGTAATTTCATTTATGTAAAAGACATTTTCGTATTTTCAAAAAATATACAATTTAAAATTTATGAGATATGCATTTTATAATATATCATTTCACTTATATAAACATTAATTTATTATTGATATATTTTAATTTTTTTCGATCCGCACATTTCTTAAATGAAACTTTGAAAAAAGTACCTATATTGCTAGTTAACTGTTTAAACATACAGGGTTATCAATTAAAAAAAAGTACCTAAAAAGAAAAGTAAAAGTTAATGCACTTTTTATATTAACTATAGATAGATAGATTATTTCCAATTTTTAATCAAGAAATCAAATTTTGAAGATGATTTAATCATATCGCTAAAATATATGAACATTAGATTGATTCAATTATTTTCTACTTATATACTTACTAAATTATGAGGGTGATTAAAAAAGTAATTTTTGTTGAAGATAGATGGCATCATTAAGGATAATTGCTGTTACTATTAAGTGCTGCCATCTGTTAAACAGAACCAAAATAAAGCTCGCATTGATTCAAAAGTTATGTTACATTTGTAGCTAATTTAAAATTAGATTGCCACAATTCCGAGTTGTAGACGTCATTTTGCGTCGAGGTTTCACCATCGAGGATACCTGGATTCATTCTTCTGCACCGGAAATTGAAAAAAAAATCAAAACATTGGATTGTTTCAAGTGAATTCTTTCCAAAATAAGGATGAAATGGTCTCATAGGTCAGGAAAGTTGTGACAATGAATATTTGAGGAGCGAAAGGTGTCAAGGTCACCAATGCAAGTAACTGAAACTTAGACGGCTGTCCATAGAGTCATGATGCTTGTTGAAATCAAACGATTTTCAATGCTATGTACACCATCTCTTAAGATGTCTAAGGACTTATTAAATGACCCTCGAATTTCCATAAATTCTTGAAAAGTATTTAATAAATAGAAATTTAAATCATTATACGAATACAATAATCCACTTTTATTCAAACAAGATAATTACTTTATTTCTGCAATCATACTAATTATTACATTTATAACATCCAAATTAACATTTGTAGCGAATTGATAAGGAGTTTATTATTAATTTGAGTTAAAAAGAGCTTAAATATATAAAATATATTCCTCTTTTTATAAGAGTTCTCAAGAAAAGTTAGCTGATTCTTTGGAATTAATGTTGGATAAAAATCTGTAAATTGGTTATGTTTCCTCATTCAAAAGATAGCATTCTTATGACCTATGCTAGACTCTAGATTGAAATGTAATAATATGAATAAAAAACTTTGAAGAAAAAAATATTATTCGTTATCCGATTCAAAATAATCATACATATTCGATAACTGCAAAACTTTATACCATACTCGTAAATATTTTATATCCTGGAACTACGTTAACTGACCGAATATTTCATTTTCACTCAGAATTATTGTGATACGATTGCACGGTTTTCGAATGTAGGAAAGGGTCAAGCATTAACAAGCAAGTTATTTCAGTGTCAATCAAAATTTCATTCTAAGCCTACCAAACATATATAACATTTGTTTTTCCTTTTAACAGGCAAAAGTTGGCCCACACATATGAATCCATAACAGAACGTAATCAAAATGAGGCAGCAGATACAAATTTACTCTCGCTGCTTATTGAAACACTCCTGCTCTCACGTATATATATGTTTACATTTATCGTTTTAGACGTTTTTTCATTTGTCTCAGAGCTTCTAGTTTCATCACTAAGTGCGACGAATTGGCCATATTTGGGAGCCATTTAAGTCGCTAATTCTGCCATCCTTACCTATTCAGCTTTACTGCTGGGTGTATTCTCTTTTTCCCTGTAAGTTAACTTTATAGCTATAAATTTAAATATATTACTATAAACAAACATATATTTGTGATATATCATTTAAAATCGTTGTTGGTTTTCTTAACTTGCATTCATATAAGATCTATGACATTATGTTTAGAATTATACGAAATTCAGCTATAGCCTTCTTAAGTGCATATTAATATCTACTGCTAAAATGAATGTCTAGTATCACGATATGATTTTATTTCATTTCATATAATTAAATTTACTTAATATATGGAATGAAATATAAGAGTATTGTGATACTAAACATTCAATTTAGCAGCAGATAATAATTCCGTGCTACATTTTAAAGCCATAGAATTAATTAAGTATTTAACATTTCTTCGCAATATATACCCACCAATCAATTAATGAACACAGACAATCCATGGGAAGTTCCTAATGTGCATCGTAGAACTCTTCTGAACATGACGCAGTCCTTTGATTTTCGATATTCATGATAGTGTTAAAGTAGAATTTCTAAGAAAATGAGCGTGAATTAATGCGTGGGTGAATGCCTTTAGAAGGGGGGAGAGTCAAAGATCGATATCATCCTGTTATACATTTTGAGTTTGAAAAAAAGGCAATAAAAAAGTATTTTCTTCTTGTTTCTTTCAAGAGACACTTAATCATGATATTGCTTAGATATTACTTTTCATTTAGTAAATTTTGAAATGTGTTTTTGTTCTTATTGATTTAGAAAATCAGTTATGAGTTTCAGAAGCAAACTAATCTATTTGGAATAAGATTATTCAAGTGTTTTTCTTTTTTATCTATAATCATTTTGAGTTGAGATAAGGTTTTATAACATTATTGATAAGATTAAATCAGTTTTATTGAAAAAATAAACATAAATTTATTACTATAATTCTTCTCACAATCAATGTAATTTAAAATATTTGTTGCTTTCCTAAATATGATTCAAAAACTTCAATTCATATGATACTTTTATTTACCTAGTGTATTTAGGAGAAAAAAATATTAATGCATAAAATGTTATTGTTTCTATCGATTTAATCTTTACAAACAAAAGTTTTAAACTTATTCCTTTTTCTTCATATTGCAGTCACCTAATACTTTTTGAACTTATAAAGCTGAGATATTCTGTATGGGAAGTGTAGTATAGGTTGAAAATGTGAGCATCCCAAAAAATGGGAAAAACTTTTGATTAAAAATTTAAACTTATATTTTCCGTTTAGTGTTATTTATTTCCTTTCATTTATATTACATCAGAAGAATACAAAGACAAAGCACATTTTCACTTTCAACTTGCTCATTATGAAATCAGAGATAAGATTTGAAACAATAGATTCAAATGGTCCAAATCACGAATTGAATCTTCAAATCAGGTAAATCTGTAATTATTATATTGGACAAGCTGCAAACGTACATGTTATTCTTGACACAATTTATTTCAGGCAAAACTAGAATCAAGACTCTTCGTAAATAAAGTTGTCATTGGAATATAGACTAGATAAGTGTTTTCCAAAATGGTTGGTTCCACTTAGCTATGGAAAATAAAGAGGACTTAGAGGATTTTTAGGTTCAAGGCTAATTTAAGTGACATTCAGAGAAACCTGCTCATCTCTAGGGACAGTATTGACAAGAACACGCCGAATGCGTTGATTAATACTGATATCGTCGCTGACATGTTTCATAAAAAAGTTCTAAATTTCTGTTAAACACGATCAGTCTATATTACAATAAGTATTATTATATTATAGTTTTGCTTCAAGTAATTGTTTGGTTAGCACATGAAAGAGTCGCAGCACACACTTTGCTCCACAAGAAATATCCTTGTTTGTGTACGTATGTTCCGACTCTGTCAGCATAACTAGTATTTATAAGTTCGTTCAGGGCATGAGAAAATTGAGATTCGCGTTGACACGCCATTTTTGAATATTTGAACGTAATATTAATCCTATGGGGTTTTCTACAATTCTTCTCAAGTTGGATTATTATTTATAATTTCATGCAATAAAATGTATTCTAGAGAGAGTAAAAGGAATCTCACTCTCTCTTTTTGTCTATGATTTAACTTTCTATTTCTGTCTTTTGGATGTGTTTAAAGCATTTATGAAAGACGAAAAATTCACAATCACATTAGTGATTTCTAGAATGATTATTATTTTCCGGAACAAAAGGCTATACGTAATTAATTTATTTAGAGAAGGAGACTGTAGGTCAAAAAATTTGGGAATTTATGATATAGATCAAAGTTGGCAAATGATGCTCTCAAAACCATTAATGACTTGAGTTCAGTTGATTGTGACACGAATTAAAAATTATATCTCCGTTTCTTATTATTATATTGTAATTCAAACAGGTTTTAAAATATGCTAAAAAAATGGAAAATATAAATATCTAAATTTGTGTATAATATGTGTCCGTTTATTTTTTCTAGATGTATTTAATTTAATATTTTATCAACTGCTTTTAATTTAATACCCGAACATAATATTATTCTTCACTTCAACAATTTACCACTAGCTTTTATTTCTCTTAATTATACATTCTTCCATATATGTATACATTACATAGCACTCGAACTTGCATAGAACTTGTAATATCAACAAAGAAATTAAATTAAGTTCGAATTTTTTTTTTATTGCAGTGCTTCCAGATTACAGCGCAACTCTTATTAAATATTTGAAAAAGCAAAATTTGTCTCTTATAATTTTTATGCCTGTTTACCCTGATATCGACAGAAGTAGAACAAATAAATATTAAATTAAATAAATCAAACACCATTTTTTGTGAATACACTGAAATAGGTGTTGGAAACAATACTTTAACTATATAAAATAGATTAATATTTATTTTAATATTATGTAATTCAACAATAACTATAATTAAAAGTTTAAAATGATTTTATTTGTTTTTTTTAGAAATACTCTACAGATTCAGAGTTTGTCTACAATATATTTAAGCCAAATTATTCGAAAATTTAACCAGAGTTCCATAGCCAATTCATTTCACACTCAAATTACTGAATTAATGACAACAAATAACAGCAACCACAAACAATCCTTGAGGGAATTTCTAATGTGTATCGATGCACATTTCTGAACACGACGCCGCCCCTTGACTTCCGTTGTTCATGCAAGCGTTAAACAGAAGTTTGGGAGAAAATGAGCGTAAATTAAGGTATGGGTGAATGACTTCCAGAGAAAGAAAACGCAGATCAATATTTCCCTCGTTACATCTTTTAGGGAAGAAAAAAACTAAAACTAAAAGTTATTTCTTTCTTTCTACTCTTAAGAGCTGACCAATCAAGTAATCACAGGTTTTCAAATATGCTATTGCATAAAAATCATTTTCGTTGATTGTGAGTTTTTACGATTTCTTGGTTTATTCCTTTTTATTTTTATTCGTTCACGGTATTTTAAAAAGTATCAGAAGTTTATTTGCTATTACTTATTAAGTCAACTGTTTTGAATTTGATTTTCTTAATGTTTTGTCCGCGTAGATTCTGATCTTAAATGCTTAAAATTGATAAATTTATGAATGTACTTAAATACATATTTGTCGGACGTTAAGGGAATTATTACTTACATTTAAAGATTAACTTTCGATTTCAGTCGATAGGAGTAATAATATGAATAGAAGCAATATTAACAATGTGTGTGAATATGTGTCACATAACTTACATTGTTCATGCAAGACTAAGAATAGAAATTCGGGAGAAAAGGAAAATAATTTAAGGCATGGGTGAATGACAACAAGAGAAAGAAAACGCAGATCAATATTTCCCTCGTTACATTTTTAATCTGAGAGAAGGAAAAAAATTGAAAATAAAAGTTATTTCCCCCTTTCCACTTTTAGGTAACCAATCAATTAATCATATGTTTACATATATGATATTGCATGAAAATCCTTCATGGTGACCATGGTAGCTTAGATGTTAGAGTTTCGAGTTCACGTTTGACATTGTTTCAATCGAGTCGGGGTTTTCAACAATGATCCCAATAAAGACACGCAATGTAGAGGAGCTGATACACGTTAAATATGTCGGGGCTACGAGTCCTCTAGTTGACGTGAAAAGGAAATTTGAAAATGTTGATTCAAGATCAGGTGTCATCTTCCTCTTTTAACGTGTCCCAAATTTGCGAAATGCTAGTTAAAATTGGGGTTTGTAACATTTGTTATTTAGTTTTGGACTGTGAGCCATGTAATGTTCAATGACGGATCTTACTTTACTTTGAACACTGATTCTTATCAGCTAAAGATATTGCGAGAAGTGGAACTCGTTCTATCTGGAAAACATCATAGATAGATATCGTTTCCCAATTTTAAAAGATATTGGTGGGAACACATGCTACGTGACAACAGACTCCATTTTCATAGATCGATTCTCGGTTCAAAAGTTACAGAACGAAACCTGGAACCTTATTCACTTTATAGTTTCAAGACTTCTCGAGCAGATAAAACACTATATTTATGATAATGCACCATCTCAAAACCTTCAACGATTTCGTTAAAAAAGGAAATAAACCAACGCATGACATAACACCACTAACTTCAACTGGAAACATATTTGAATATATTTATATATAGAGAAAGAGTATATATATATATTACATAAGATATATTATATATACATTACATATAAGCTGAATATATTACATATACATATATATTTATATTTATATATAGAAGACATATACATATATATTATATTTATATACATATAAGAGAATATATTATATGAGAGAGACATATATTTACATACATATATTATATAGCATATACATATAAATATTGAGAATATATAAATCAGAGAAAGAGTGAACATATATACATATTACATATAACATTGAGATTAATATATAATCATATATGTTATATGATACATATGCATATAAATATTATATTCAATATATGATATATTACATAAGGAAGAGCAAACATTACATATACATATAAAAATTACATATATGAAAGTATATATTACATACAAAATATCATATACATATATAAAATTCACATGTATGGTTATATAATGTATATATTACATATATGAGTATAATATTACATATATATAATATAAATATTATATTATATATTATATTATATATTTAATATATAAATATTATATAGCATATATTATAGACATATATAAATATTATACATATATCACATATACATATATGTGTGCCAAAATTGTGGACACTTTTCGAAATTTTTCTGTTTTTAAATTTATATGCTTATTGAAAGTGTTACGTTTTTTTCAAATTGAAAAGTCGTATATATCATTTGAAAGAAAAGTTAATACGGAATTTAATTCAAAAAACAAAATTAAAATACTTCCAATATATAAAAAAAAAGTTAGACGTACTTTAATCTAAAAAGCAAACAGAGTTATAAAGTGGTTTGTAATGTCTAACTTTCCTAGCTAATCATTGTCCTTGTTCTGGGAACCAATCAAATGTTAGTAAATGCCAGTAGGAGCTGAATTCATGTTTACAGTTTGAACAAGCCATTATTGTGCTTTTTTTTTTATCGAGCGAAGACTGTTTCTTATGCAATCAAATTGCTAGTAGGACTTGTAAAATATTTTAATATTTTATCAACAAGCTTTAGTTTTGGTTTAATTTTATTACCGATGCACTAGTAGCAATACGAGAGTTATTATTAATCAAAAAGCGATGATATCAAATAAAAGTGTAGATTGGACACCTAGAGAGAGCCTTAAGATTATTGTGTTACGAGAAAGTGGGCTTTCCTATGACGAAATTGTAAGACATGTTTGTGATTCAGTGACTGCATCTGCAGTCCGAAAGTTTTGTTTACGATATCAGGAGACAAATTCCATAAACACAAAGGAGGAAAAGGTCGAAAAAAGTAATCCACATCTGTTGATGACAAAAGAATAAAACAACTATGTCTCTAAGTTCGAAGAATGTCTTCACCCACCATTAGAAGTTATCTGAATGATCCTGGGGTTTCTGTCAGCTCAAGAGCAATCAAGAGAAGAATGGAGTCACTACTCGCAAATTGGTCTAAAAATGAATTTTTCAATTTTTTGAAAGAGAAACGACAAATCTATCTGCGCTTAATGCAGTTTAAATTTTGGTTCTTGCTAACTTTGAAGTACTTTAAATATATTTTTTAAAAAATTGTTTACATTTGTCAAGACCCAAAATATTTGATTGCCCAGCCCCTTTTGAAGCCAAAATCATGATACGCATGCTATTTTCCAGCTTTATCAAATGATTTTAAAATTACGAAAACAATTTATTTCGATCAGCAACTTGTTGAGGAATAAATTGAAGTGAATAGTAATAGCAGTTTGTTTACATATCGTATCCCACCCATTCTTGCCAGCATCTTCTAATCGCCGCATCGTTTCGACCCATATGCCAAGCGATTCTCCGATTTGTGCCCAACTCGTCTCTTTCAAGCCAGTGATACGACATCTTTCAAACTCTGACAGTTGCTCGTAATGAGCTCGAATTCTGCGGCGGAGCATTTTTTCAGTCGTTGAAAGGTATCCTCAATCGCAATATAACAGAAAATTTGACCATCAGTTTTAGAACCATTTTTATATACACTTGCTATGTGCGCAATTCCGATGTGCTGCATCTCCCGCTGTTCATTCATTGGACACCGAATTTTAATCATTTGCATGCAAATGTCTTTGAATACGAAATTTCATTACTGTTGGGAGAATCCTTCTTAGTGTGTCGTTTTTTTTTCTTGTAGAGTGTATATATATATATATATATATATATTTGTCGTGTTATCGCACGAGTGATAAGTGTCCAACGCGGAGTATAATATCAAAAGACGCTTTATTTACAAATATACTGGACAAGAAGAACACATTCAAAGATTCTGAAAATTACCAGCATTAACGGAAAATGGAATACTTGCATAGATTAGTGACACAGATACAGAAACAAAAACAGCACTCATACATCCATACAAATTCTTATACTAAAGTTGTTTATTTCTATTTCATAAAAGATTCATTGAAGTTAAAGTATTATTTCTCAAGGTTAACTTTTTAAATGGTGCGTACAATGCATTTATTCTAGCAAAATTATGATGTGGCTTATGTGAAAGTCGCGGAGCAATCTGCCTCTCGTTTTCGTAATAAAAAAGCATCCTACCTCAATGATGGTGTCAGCCAATAGTATTACAGTACCCATATTAAACACTCTTGCTCACGGCATTTAGAGGGGGGGGGGAAGGTGGTTGTTATAGCCCTTCAGATAAGATTAGAATCTTAAAAAAATGTTGCTGTTCGTGGAAAATGATTATTCATTAAAATTATATTGCATTCATACATACAATTTACATACGTACTTGAATATATATATATATATATATATATATATATATATATATATATATATATAATGTTTAGGTAAGAGCCATAATATACAATTAAATTTTCCTCTGTTTTAATATAATTCTTTTTAATAGAAATTTAGTGTTTTGTGCACATATTTTCTTCACCATCATTCAATTTTGAAATCACGTAAAGAGAAATAATTTTAAAACGCAGTTTATAAAAAAAGAATAATCCAATTGACTAATTTCTTCCTTTTGTACAAGTAACCTATTCTAAATACAATTGGTTTTTCATTTGACATTGTTCTGAATTTTTCTAAAACAGTCATTTTGTGAAATATTTCTCATAAGCACGTCAACTACTAACAAAGTGGAAAAGATAATTAAAATATTTCAAAAATATTGGCAAAATAAATTATAATGATTTTAATGCAATATATCACAAGTTGTGAAAATAAATGTTTAAGCTGAGAAAATTCACAGAGAAATTATTGCGATACTTTTATTTCAAACTTTGCGTAGAATTTATTAAACAATTTGCTACTAATACTTAATACGTAACGAATAAAGTAAGTTATGATCAGTTATTACATTTCATCTTGTTATGAATAAGGAAATTTTATTGATGGATTTAAAGAACAATACATAAAAAAATATGTTCGAAATTTTAATTCAAATTTCAATGCTAATTCTGGTCTTTTATAGAATTTAAAAGTAATTATTCATTAATATGGATATATATTTAACTTATCTCGAAGAAAACAAAATAATAAATTGAGTACAGTGAATACTGAT
>BMAW01045088.1:0-25026 GCA_019974015.1 Nephila pilipes
TAGCTTTGCATTTGAATGTATTTCATATACTTCTTTTATTATTTCGGAAGGCTTTGACTCCTGTTTATAATTGCGAAAAATCATTGTTTATCAGAAAAATATACTCACATGGTCGACGGTCCAATTACTGATGAGAGTGTGATTAATTGTCTGAAACTGTTGAAAAGAATATTACTAGAGATTCTGATGCGGACATTTTGTCAGAGACGGACAAAGTATGGTATACTTTTTAATTAATTTTAAAGTTTATAATTGTTTTTGTCAATAACTTCGGAATAACTTCAATAGAGCTTCTGAAAACTATTTCTCAAAGTAAGCACTTCTTTACATACATTTTTCTGAAAATCAAAGGAAAAAGATTACTAAAATTGCTAATTTTGAAATATATAACAGCTTAATTAATAATTTAAAATTTAACCAAATATTAAAACACAAGTACGAAACCTTTCTTGTGATTTTTTTCTAAAGCTAGGCATAGTGACACAACCCCCCGGTTCGTGCAACAGTTTTCTTCGATTCTCTTTCGACCCCATGGAACGTCTTACGCCAAGGCATGTCATCCAGAAAGGGTTAATTTCTTTTCTCCAGGATCCTACACTAATTCTTGATATATCAGCAAATAATGTTCCTTGATCTAGGGATTCAGAAGTACAATGATAACCCTATTAGAAGATACTCTTATACCCTCTGGACAAATGATGCTTCTGATGACTTTCAACTCCTCCAAAGAGATTGTGGATCATTTCTTCAGTTTGATTACGTTTCATTTCTGGATCAGCGTCTTTGATTATGTATGATTTCGTACGACCCGCGTTGATTAAGGCTCTAAATTGAAATTCAGGGTTCTTTCCATGAAGAAATACCACCAAAGTTTATAAATGAATATTAGCTGAACATGTTGAATTCGCTAAGGAACTAAACTTTTCCACGGATTTTTCCGTTTGATCAGCCATTTTACTGGATCCAGCTAATTCCAAATCTTTTTGTGTAAAACACGTAACACTATAATGCATTCTTTGGCACAGAGAATAATTAATCTTGCTTCTTCATTGCTTTACTTGATGACATACATTCAAACATCTGTAACAACATCTCTTTTTTGATGACATTGCTGTTTTTTCTGATAAATCTAAATTTAAAGCATATTTACAATTTTTACTTTCATGATTATTTTCTTTGCAAAAAACATAAGTTGTAGTAGCAAAATTCTGATTTCCAGCAAATAGTCCAACAGCGGAAGGTGTATGTCTTTTTAATGGGTGAGTCTTTGCAGTGCAATTTTACTGAACAGAGAAACCTTTCATTGCCAGATTAATTCGATCACCTGCTTCCATTTCATTTTTCAAAAACAGCCTTTAATTTTCCAACCTTGATTTTCCCTTCTTATCATTCGAATTATTGCTCATCTGCCAAGTCCTGAGCATTTCTTCCGATAAACAGGATTCCACAAGAGGGAACAGTATTGATGCATACTTTTTAGTCTTCATACTTGGATTTCCTAGAGATCTTGAGTTTTAATACGATCATACAAGATGGGAAAATCCAATTTTCTTTTAGATTTCTAGAATTATTAATTTCAATAATTCTCAATCTTAATGCAATATAATAAAGATATTGCTAATTTCGATAATTCTCGTACATAAGTCTCCACAAGCAGTCCTTCCCTTCCAAAGCGTGATTTTAAGGAATCCAGTGACTTGCAATAGTTTTCCCTTGATAATGGAAAACTCTCAACCAACTCTCTTGCTCTAGTGGAAGGTTTCATACATTGTATTAGATGTAGAAATTTGTTAGCATCGTCGATATCTGGAATACTGTCATTGTCAATAAATCGTGTGTAATTCAAGGGTTTTAGCAGCTGCACTTAGTTTTTGCAGAAATCACTTCAAAAAGTATTTTAGAATACTTATCTAGGGAAAAATAAGAACAATTGTTTTCTCGTTTAGTCGCAATAACTACACTTAACTTTCAAAAAAAAGCATCACGGGTCACTGCAGTATACATTCAATTTAAATTAGAGTACGGGATAAAATAATCTATGTTAAAAAAACACTACACTCACCAGCTAATCTTGCATAAGACTGACAAACAGAATACTACATATTTTCTTTAATAGCATCGCCTTTGCTATTTTTCGCAAATACGTCCTTGTCATCTGTAAACGAGTTCCTTGGCGTCTTTCGTGAAGTTGGCACTCTACATTGGCTTCACTTTTTAACCTCCACCAGAGAAAATATTTGAGATATATCCACCAGAGAGAGTATGTAATATATGTTGACAATCACAGGTAAGGGTTAACATTCTCCAGATGTATATATATATATATATATAACACATCGATCAATAACTCCCGAGACTAACATTGAAAACAACATTTTTTTTGCAAAGTTTTTTTTTATTCATCAACATAACACCTTTTGTTAATCACCTTTTAGGGTGATACACACTATTCTTTTGTACACATGCTGTAATACCTGAACAGAATAACAGCAGGAATAGGAAACACAGTACTTGCATAGATTAGTGATAAAAATTCAGGAACAAAAATGCAGTTGTAATGACGGTCCCAGTTATATCAGCAACGTAGAACTGACCATTTTATTAATTTGCATGACGGACATATCTCCATAGAAGTACTCTGCATTTTCAAAGTGGACTCCGACACTTACCGAAAGATCCTTCGGGTGTATACTGACCGTTCCACAATTTCATTGGGCTGCGCTACCGATAACATTTCGGATGATCTGCCCAGCCGAGGCCACAACGTCCAATTGATTTCACGTTTGAATCACCTCCGGCATCGAATCCTTTCCTTATATTGCCACTCCGGCCAGGTGTGATATCTTAGGGAAAATTCAGGAAATGCCGAGACCTTCCTTCCTAGTAAAGATATCCCGAAGATTACAGCACTTTCTTGTTTCTTCAATTAGTTGCCGAAGTCACTAAGGTCACCAAACTCGTTACTCCTGTTAAAGGTCATTCATTAAATTTTGCTTATTTGACTAATAATATCCACAAATATTTCTTTTCCACAGCGAAAGGAATGTATATATATATATATATATATATATATATGTGTGTGTGTGTGTATGTAATGATTCAACATAAAAATAATTTAATTTCTAATTTTTGCCATTTTTCAACTCACAATAATTAGTTCTTTCTTATTTTCTTGTAGAATTCTTATACTTTAATTTATGGGATCACGCAATCGTACAATCTGCTATTCAACTTTAACTATGATTGTTAATCTGTTGGGATAATTCGTGCTAAACAAAGTGTTGTCCGTTAAGATCCCTTCACTCAATTGCAATTGATTACAGTATGATCTAGAGAAATACCTCCACATATGTTTTCAGCAAGTTAAAATACTCTTCCTTATGCTGTGGTCATGAAACCCAGAGAAGCGCTGCTAATGTTCTCAAAATATATGTAAAAGATGACTCTCTCTCGAAAATGAATAAATAGACTTGATATAAATATGGAAACATATTTAATCCTTTAATTTAAAATAACATCCTAGTTAAATAAAAAAAAACTTTCTAAAATTTGGGAAAAAAGGAAAGAATAAATGAGAAACATGAATATGGGAACAATTTAATTTAAATACTGTTCCATACATTGGAATCAATAAAAGGAGTTTAAACTACTTTCACACCTGAAAAGAACACATGATCAATTATTATATTATCATTAATGTGATAAACTAAGAATAATCAAAATATAGGAAACGTCCGTAATTTTAAATTACAAAAGTCAAAAAAGTAAAAAAAAAATATTTAAATCAAGAGATAGAAACATTAATTAAAACGTAATTTAATCATATTTACACATGCTTAAAAATTCTTTTTAAAATCCAAAATCTTCTGACTTTTACCTCTTACAATACAGAAGTACACAGCGCTGTCAAATAAATATGGCGCTATGAACATTGTATAATCATCTAGCAATTGATAAATCGATTGAATATACAAAACTAAAGAATTACTTCAAAAATAAATTTTTGGAAACAATTTTTAATTGTTTGAAAACTAAAAGCCAAATAATTTTTATAAATTGAATAATTTTTGTAGTAAGTATATTTATTTAAATTAAAGATTCCAAATTTTAAATACATTAAAAACATTTCTAACATTGTGTGTCTCTTTCTGTGGACAATTTTAAAGTTAAAATAAAACATTTCATATAAGAATTCGTTTTTATTTTCCATTATTAAATAAATATTATTGAAGTATATAAATGAATTCAAAATTATGCATGCGAGTATATATGTCCAAACTTTTATACATATACATACACATACTAATACATACGCAGCCATAAACCATATACACATACATACGTAATAGACATACATGTACGCATGTATATACTATAGACACAAAATATATATGAATTGCTTTTAATTTATCTTAAAACGTTTCAAATATTTATTAATAAAATAATTAGGGCGATTAGCTATAATACAACTAGTGTTTAATTTTTTACAATTTTCAATTTTTATTACTTATATTATTATGTTTTGAACTGTCTCTCTTGCCATTAATATTGCTGGTAGCTCTATTATCGGAAATTTTCAACTTTATATCTAAATTTTCTGTTTCATCTTTACATTTGTTTGTTTGAATTAGATTTAAATATGCATTATGAAAAGAAAAATTAGGTTTATCTTTTGAAGATTGATTGTAATTTAAAACAAGTAAATCAACAATATATCTATGAATAATAAAATTATCTCTCTCTATATTATTATGTCCATAATAGTAAGAGTAGATATTTACCATATCATTACTCATAGGGTCTCCCTGTGGAATATATTTAAATCAAGAGATCAATTATACTTTTGGTCTAAATTTTTTTTATTTATATAGCTAATATAATTTTCTCTAATCACAGCATCAATTAAAGATTTATATTTATCATAAATAATGAATTCATTCATATTATAATACTTACAAATGATTAACTATACATTGAATAATCATCTGCGAATATAGAATTAAAAAGATCTTCAGAATCATATTTATGAATGGCAAATATATTTATGCCACTTATTTGCATTATAATATTTAAACTATTTTAATTGCGATATTAAGTTTTTAAAAATTATTAATAGGTATCTAGTAATATTTTTAAGTAATTTAATGCTTTTTATGTTATATGTAGTGTTGTTAATAGTCCAAATTTAGCAAGGCCTGTAAGAAGTTTTAGTTTTTTTTAGAATAAGTAATATCAGAGTAAACTTTATATTTGATTCAAAAACATATTTTTTACATAAAGATGTAATTTTGTTACTAACTCCTATATTACTAAAATTGTTTTCTATGTAATAATTATTCTATCCATTATGTTATTTAATAATTAAATTATTATATTATTTGCGCATAATTCCATAATTATTTGAGACTTCATCAACATAACAAATAATAAAATCTTGTGTAAATCTAAATTTTAATTTTAATATCTGGAATTTTAATCCAAATTTTAGTTTTAAAATTTACATCATTAATGTCTTTAAAATCGTTGTATTTATACTCATTAAATGCTTCAACTTGGAAACCATATTCATTATCAAGACTTATATGAATAAACTTATTAACCTCATTAAGAATCATTTTGTAATGAAATAGTTTTTATTTGAGACCAAATTCTGATACCCTGTTTACATATTCTTTATATAGCTCATTATTCTAGGCTTTATTAATCGCATTATTGATATGTTGATGCTCTTTATTAATAAACTCTTTATGTTCAGTGTACAGTTGCCTTTTATTTCATTCTTTATATTGTTACTCTTATTATTGGTATAAGCATAGCTACCTATCTTTTCGTTTCATTTAAGAGCTTATTTAACTGTTATATTTTTTTGAAAGTAATGTCTTATGTTTATCAAAAAACCATTATTATCATCATTAAAATTAATCTCATTAATAGAATCATTCATAAAAAAGTTCAAGTACAGCATTCTACTCAATTAAATTCTTTTTTATAAACTTCGATTATTATACTTAAATATTAGATAGTTAGTAATATTTTTAATTATAAGTAAACATTGGCTGTCTATTTTATTATCCTTATTTAGGAACATCTAAAAATATTAATATTTGTCTCTTTTTAAAGAAAATAGTTAACACTTTTAACATTTTAAATTTATTATTTATTTCGTAAATCTTATTTAATAATTTCAGTTTTATTCAGGTATTTCTTATTATATTATCTCTTTTATTCATTTTAACCTCTTTATTTTTACTATTTTTTTAAAAATTTGAGGATATATAACTCTTTGTAATCTTCCTTGTTTTAGAAACCAACAAAAAAGAATTTCTAAAGGTTATCTAGAAAAACATATTTTTTCCCCACTGTGCGTATGGAAAATATGAACCAATATTTGATTCAGTTATTAGAAGATCTAAGCAATATAGCACTTAATTTCTGATTATATTCTACAATAGTGTAAGCAGTATTGTAAGTGCTTTGACACACGCATTCTTGATTAGTGCAAAATCTTATGTTATATATCTTAAATTTATATTGAGAATATTTTTAGAAAATTTATGGATTTGGCTTAAAAGGGAGTAATATCATACGGTAGCATAGATAATTAAGTGAACCCTTGTAAAAAATACTATATCCGTTATTTATTCTTTGATTAAGATCTTCAAAATCGAACTGCTCACGCATACGAGTTAAAGAACGTTTTCCTGTTAACTTGAATGATGAGGAATGATAAGGCATATAATTTAAACAAGAAGTTATAACTAGAAGATGAAACTAAAATAAAGATTCCGTAGAAAGAAAAATATTTTTATACTCAACACTTTCCGCAAGAACTCTGTAAGAATCATTCATTCATTACTTGCGATTGCTGAATTCTCACAGGTGTAATAATTGACTAAACTCTATATTTGAGTTAAATCATTAATATTCACGAACCGTGTACCTCACATACATGGTTTAATTTGAAATCACATCATTATCCGTATTAGAGCCTAGATTTTCCATAATAATAGATGTATCAGTTTCCTTTCTATTGTATTTCAAAGTGAAAATGGACTTTTCTTTAAAACCCACTTTCATGTTTCAAACAAATAAATGCGAAATTCTAATCGAAAATTTCAACAATGAATACTAGACTTGATTCTCAAAAGAAATTAAGAAAGATAGAATAATGGGAAAGAATAATACGGTATGTTTTTCACTTAGCGAAACACAGATGAGAAATCCAAACCGTATACAAATATGATAAAAAGTAAAAAAATCGAAATTAAAAGCAATTTGAATATGAATAAAGGTTTTTTATAAAAGTACTTTGCTATAGTCATGACGACAGGGTATAAACTAAGAAGCAAACAGTATTGGCAATAATGAAACAATCTATATAAATCACTTAAACAATTTCATTTATCTTCTTTTTGCGACCTAAAATTATAAAATGAGTTATAGGTTAAAGACTGTGTCCATTCGATATTATTGCAATAACAGAGCTGTTTGGAAAAATGATAAATTATGTATAGGGATTATTGGTGGTAAGTGAGAATTATAAAGATTATTTTATACAATTCCAAATAGCTCTTTGAATGTGACGACATCTTAAAACGTTTCATAACTAGATATCTTTCACTGATTAGTTCGTTGTATGAGGTTCAAGTGATTTTTTTATTTATTGATTAATCATTAATATCACATACTTAGATGCAACGAAACCTATTGACGATGGACTACATACTTATTAGCTTGTAAAATGGCAAAACTTAATAGTAGGTCTAAGCTTTCCTTAAAGCTGTTAGAAAAAGGGGCGGCCTTTAAATTTTAATGAAAATGTTGCAAAAAGATTGATTTGAGACGAAACCTATATTGGGGCTGAAGGGAAAAAATGATAATAAGGAAATGTAGGGATTTGTATTCTTAGTTAAATTCAAATGTCAAAATAAAATGATATTAAATACTTTGAAACAGCCCGATTATATTTCAATTCCCATCGACATCCTACGATAACACAGTCGAAGGTTTAATGCCGTTTCGGTTTTGAAAGAGTACTGCCAGACATTAATTGGTAATATTCTATCAAAGTGTTGATCGTATTCCTTTTATCGTATGTATAGTTTTTAAAGCGTGATATACAACAGAGTTGGTACGAGTTTTCAGTTTGAAAATGCCCGATTTTTTTTCTGAAATGTCTATCATTAAAATGTTGGAAATGTTATGTTTAAGATATTTTCTATTTGAAAAACAAAAGTCTTAAAATCATGAGTGAATTTTCTAGTATTGTAAATAAATTCTTGTGTAATCTAGCATTTAATTTTATTTTCTAAATTGTAGCTTAAATTTCTCTATAACATTGTGAATAAAAGAGTCTGTAAGTTGTAAATACATGTACAAAGGTAAAGAACAGCTTTTGAAAATCAAAGTAGACACAAAAAACATTCTTGAAACATAAATGTTAATAAACCGTTTTTATACTATACATGTACGTTTGGAGATGTCCACCGCTTTGAAAGAGAAAGAATGAAAATTGTTAGCAACCCCGTCAAGACAAGTTATAATATAATTGCTGCGAGACATTGTTTGAAGAAAGGAGACATTATTTGTAATCACAACCTCACAAGACGTCGTGGACTCGGTTCAAAGTTTCATTATCAATGGGAAGTTCCACATTACGATTTTGAATAATGTTGTTGCTCGGATTCAGACTTCGCCGATATTTGAGTGATAGATTATACACATCCGCAAAATAGTTCAGTTCTAAGGGACAATATTTATTTTGTTATTTATTTGGAAAACATTTATTTGTTATTTTCAGTTATAAGGGACGTAATTTTTCAAGTGGGTGAACAATGTTAACCGGAAATTTCCGAATTTATTTTCCAACCTACGAAAAGACTATTACGATGGAAAAGAAAATTTCACAGTTCACATTGTAGGTGAAAATCCTAGTGGTATTAATGTTCAATAAGTACGAAAAACCTTTGAGACAGATTTTGAGACAAATGTGATCACAAAATCGTCACATTTGGAGAACAAACGAGGTGCTTATATATATATATATATATAACTTTAACATAAACATCTTTGCGAATCGTGATCCAATTTCAAATCCACCACAGAACAATAGGTCCACAAAGTCGGCTTGTTAGTGGTCTAGCCGTGAAGAATCTATTTATTTACATTTACACAGCTTACATTTTTACTCACTCTCTGGACCGTTATACTCCTTTACCATACAACTTATTACCAACCAATTGTTTGCATCCTTTTACATTTTATTACCAATCAAACAATGATTTAAATCTTTTTTCAATTTATATGGTGATGATGTGTTATATTTTTTCATTTTGAGTATGTGATATACATCTTGAAGCTTAAAGAAAATTCCGTCTTACTACTCACATATTTGAATCTTCATTTCTTTGAATTTTGTAAGTAATTTTTATATTTTGATCTGTTGATAATTTTTAGAATGATAGTTTTTATTTTGTAAATTTTATTGTTAAAAATTTTTTGCATTTTTTAATCATTGAACTCTTTTGTAATTTGGATTTCCCAATTCAGCCTATCAGGAATTATAGATTTTATTTTTGTAGATTTTATCGTTGAATTTGTTTGCATCTTTTAATCATGAACTCTTTTGCAATTTGGATTTCCTAATTCAGCCTACCAAGTCGCAAAGGGGGAAGGTTGGTACCATTAAACTAGTTTAACCCCGCTTAATCGGTCCTCAGCCCGATATTGCTTTTTGACTTGCTGGGTTCCATATTTTCATTTATTTTTCTTTCATTGTTACATTTGTTTCTGGATTTTTGTCTTTTTAAATATTTTAAATTATTCTTTCATAAATTTTCAGTATATATATATATATATATATATATATATATATATATATATATAAATCATAAGCAAACTAATAAACAATTATTGCAATAATAGAAAATTAAGAAAATGCGAGAAAAACCCACAGAGCCAATGAGAAAAATGACTTGCCAAACCAAAAATCTGAATAGATAAAACATTGATTGCATACATCTGTATTTACAATTTCCAATCCATAGCTTAGAAAAGTGTTAAACTATAATATCTGAACGTTTTTGTATTCCTTGCATTCCTTTCTCTTTATAATTGCTAAGAACTTTAAAATTATTAGGGTTTTAAATTGCTCTTAAATTTTAAATTAATGACTTATATATATATACATATATATATATATATATATATATATATTGAATTATCATTATTATGTAAAATAAAATATAAATATACTATTAATTATTGTACTTCGAATATTTATTACTCAGTATAAAGTTTTAAATTTTATTTTCGGTTAATTTGAATACTTATTGATTTTTTCATTCAGTTGCGTAGTACTTAATTATATATATATATATATATATATATATATATATATATATACGAAAAAATTCTCATTTCTTAAAGAAGTATTTTATATATTCAATTGAAATTTTATCATAATGTTCTGTACATCTCCATGAATGTTGTGATTCTCAAATATAGCTTTTAAGTATATATCTATTCATTTTGGAGTTATTTTATTTCAAAGTTTATTTTTTTTTATAAAATTACATTGTGTTTATAAGTTTGGTACTGCTCAATAAGTTTACTAGGTAACAGCATTTTTCTACCTTGCAACACAGATATATTTATATTAAATATGTTGTAGAAATAAAAAGGGAAATATATTAACTAGAATTGGTTTTTTAAATAAAAAGGGAAATATATTAACTATAATTAGTTTTTTAATCTTAAGTGTAAATGTCAATTTTACTACATATTAACTAAATATTGCCAAAATTGGAAAAATAAAAAAGGTTAATGAAAATGACTTTCGAATTTACAATTTAAGAGACCATTTTAATTAAAAACATGAGTGTTTCACAACTTATTTTGAAAAAATTGCTCCGAAGGTAGGCACATATCTGAAACAAACAGAATTAAAAAAGCCAAAGAAATTGTATGGGACCTTTATTTCTTTGAAAAGATGGAAAGAACTTGTAAAGCTGCTTTGGATCAACATATTGTTTACAAGTGAATGACAAAGAACTATTGTTTGAAAATGATGCAAGTTGTTTGATATGGCGTGTGACCTCTTCGAAGACCTAATCCTACTGGATATCTCTTTCGCATGGATGCTATATGGGTATGGATAAGAATTTAGAGAATACTGTTCCCTTCTTTTATGAAAAACAGTCTCCAATTCCCTGAAATAAATGGAATCTTTTCTTGAGCGCCTGAGTGTCATCCAAGTGTTTCCCTAACATGCTTAATCGGATTTAGGACAACAGAACATACTGAACTCTCTATATACTGTATTCTTTCAGCTTAAATGCTGCCTTTCCCAACGCGTATTGTATGAGATATGGAATTATCATACATTAAAAGAAAGACATCAGCAATGAACGCAACATAAGGTTCGACATCAGATGTCTGTTCCACGCCTACATATCTTTAAGATCACGAACTTACTATTTCGAATGAAATGCTTATCCATATGTCCACCTATACAAATTCCAAACCACTCCATCAAACCATCTTATATGGAATGCAATATTTACCGAAGGAATGTGGTGCTTTTTCTCATGATAATTTCTTCCCGAACCAAAACACGAAGGACTTTGCTCTTCAGACTCAATCAGACTCGATAGTAAAGATAATTTGATTCCAGTCATGTTGAACCCAAATTTGATGTTCAACTGTCCATCTTCTTTGGAGTGCCGCCGTAACAACATCGGCTTTTGCAACTGAGTTGCACTGTGCCGACGAGCAGTTAGCAGGATAATTCAGTCATCAGTTGCCACAGTAAAATACAGATGACCTTGCTTTGGTTGGCGTGTAATATTCTTTATATTTTAGAATCCAATTCCACAGTCTTAAAATAACACTTTTTACCATTCAAACTGCGAAAGCGAGAAAATATATTTTTGTGAAATCCCGAATTCTGAACTCTTATTCTTCATCTAATTTTGACTTTAGGAATGCTGGATTGAAGAAGAAACTTTCTTTCTTTCTTTCATTCTTTTTACTAAACACTGAATTAAAAATACTTTATTTGATATATGTTGACGATATAAATATTTACAGATTTTAGTTAAAAAGTAATGTTTCTCTAATCTTGAGTAGTATCTGTATATATATCCATCCATACATACACAAATATATAAATTATATATATATATATATATATATATATATATAACTGTGTGTGTGTGCTTATAGAAAATATTATGTTTCACAAAATTCTTAGTCGTATGTATAATTTTAAAGAGAATTTAAAACTGAATTCAATTAAAAAAATAAAATTCAAATAGAAGTTTTGGTTCCAGAATAGAGTTAATGCATTTTCTGGCATTCAGTGTCCCATTGTTGACATTAAGATGACCTATAACCATTTTACGGCATGCATGACCAAATCATAACACTAAGTTGGTTCTTCACAGTTTATTCATTGTAATCAGAATGTATCTTTTCTTCTATTTTAGGTCTTACATTTTTTGCCTATCACAACCGAATAGTTTCATCACTCCAAAGAACTTGTGACCACTAATCATGTGTCCAAAATGTGTTAAACTTCTGATTTTCTTGAACGTACAGAAACATCAACGTTATTCAGATAACTTCTGATAGCCGTTTATAACTTTCTTCTATCTTGGAAACATTGTCTCTTCATTCTTCTATCATCAACAGATTTGGTGCACCTTTTTCGACTTTTTTCTGCTTTCTTTTTCAACAAATATTCTCCTGCTATCGTAAGTAAAACTTTCGAGCTCCAGATGTAGTTACTGAACCACTCACCTGTCTAGTAATTGCACCATATTACTTTCTTCTAACACAATGATCTTAAATATCTTTCTAGGTATCCAAACCACTCTTTTATTTGATGTCGTAGCTTCTTGACTAAATTTTAAAATCTTTTACAACAATTCCTACTTGTAATTTTATTACGTGAGAAATAGTTTTCTCCCTCCCCCCCTTCTACATAACAAAGCACAATAATGGCTTGTTTCATCTATAACCATGACGTCAACTTCTGCTGGCATCGTGTTTATAGTTGAAACAAGTCATTTGATTAATTCCCAAGCCATTGGTGACATTTAATCGGTTACGAGTACAAGAACAGTGATTGGCCACGAAAGTTAGACATTACAAAACACTTCAGACTGCGTTAATTTCTTAAGTTAAAGTAGTTATAACTTTTATTATGTTGAAAATATTTGAATATTGTTTTTAATTCAGTATAAAATTCTCTTTAAAATGATGTTTACTATTTTGCATTTTGTGAATTGTATCGTTATTTTATAAGCATATAAAATAAGCAGTGTACCAAAGAAGAGTAGAAATTTTACCAAACATGTTTTCAATACGTCGAAGAATGGTATAAAACAAATATCAACGGGAATAACAGTTCTAAATGGGTTTTTTGACTTCCTCGTAAGTGAATTTAGCATATATTGAAAATTATGTCGAGTATTTATGAAAAGGTATGCCTTATATTAAAATTGATGACAATTGTTTGTTTGAAGATATTAGATGTCTGAATAAATGGTTGAATTATGATTAATTAGAACAGTGGGAAAATCAATATGTTGAAATTGATAAAAGACGGTTAGAAATATTTAACCATATAAAAAATAAGCACATTCCATAACCTTATAAAAATAAACACATTCCATAACCATATAAAAAATCATTACATTCCACACTTAACATACAAAATACTCAATACGTACGTGTGGCAATTTGACCAAAGTGTAAAAAAGTTTAAAATGCTGTGGAATATTGTTGGAAGATTTCTAAATTGTACAAGAAAAAATTAACATTGCTTGTCCTAAAGTAATCTTTTCTGTATACTAAAATTATAATATATCTTCTAGATTTTAAGAGTGGAATTTTCTTGTAAATCAAATTTATTTTCTCTGATAAGAGTTCTTTCAAATATGGATTAAGCTTTTACCTTCACTATACCTTTTTATAAGGAAAATGAAAAAACAGAATTTTATTTTGTAAAAGCAATGAAAATCAACTCATAAATAAAGTCTATCTCTCCTCATTTTCATTTCATCGTTTATTTTAAATATTGCTTACTGGGAATTTGCTCTGTCAGTCATTTCAATTACTTTTTTTTCTTTTTGTTACCGAACACATTTTGAGAACTAATTATATATATTGCATAAAAGTCGTATATTTAAAGAAAAATTGTACAAACTGTTTTGAAAGATTGTATGAAATTTGGTTTATTTTACCTATCGAACTCGCTGTAGCATTCTTATCCAGCTGAATGAATAAAACCGAATAATATTATTCTGTAATAATTTTGTAAGTTAGTTACAATGTCGTTTCTAGTTTCAAAGAAACTTAAATGTGTGTTGAAAGATTCTTTTAAATGAGGAAAAATAATTATTTTTCATTCTATTTAAACAAACGTAAAAACATTTTTTAAAGCAAGGTGAATTTGAATGAAACGAAATTTATATGATTTTCACACATACAAATTTAGTTGCTTGAAAGTTCTAATTAAGCAACGTGTATGAAGTGAATAACTCCATAAATGCATCATTAAACTAAACGAAATGTTTTTTAATTTGTATTGAAACTTTCAAATAATTTAATTTTTCATAAAATCAAAATTTTATTACCTTATTATGTGTGGCTACAAATACTGACATAAGACTATTAAGACAAGATTAACTGGTTTAAATATTTTTTAAGGACATTATGATTAAAATTTATAATAAATATAATTCTCATTGCTCTATCCTTGAAAACTAAAACATAAATATTATTCTATAACTAACTCTTTATGGACATTTTTTTTTAATAATAATTATATATAAGGTATGATTTACAGCTAGAAACAATAGTAAATATAGGGTTTATTGTATTGTGAATAAAAAATATAGAATGCTCATCGATCAGTGTATTGTATCGAAGCAAAGAGAAGTGTGTTTGCGTGATGCTAAGCACACAAAATAACTCATATTGCTATTAGCAGTACAAATATGTAATTGTGTTACATATTAATATAAATATTGTATTGTACGTTTGTGTATATAAATATATATATACTTTTTTTTTTTTTTTTTGAAGAAAGAAGTTAAATGTCTTTTTTAAGAGTTTATTGTCAGTAAAATCATTTAAATAATGGCCAAATATTTTAAATATATATATTTTGAATCCATTCGAAACTTTACAAGAACATTACATTTTTATAGTATATAGTTTGTGCATGTATACCAAAATCGACAATAAATTTTCACATATTTAATTTATTAGAATTTTTTGATTTACGAAGATTAGAGAATGGTATACGTATTTGTGGTATTATAGGGTTTTTTGTTAATGGGTTTGCGTGATCTTTATATTCTAATAAACTTCAAAATATATCTTTTTTATTTAGTTCGGCGATATAATTGCTATCTTCTTCCTTTGAAGATTAAGAATTATTGTACCATCATGCTTGATTTCGAGAGATTATTTAGAAAACTATTAAATTTTGTATTATTGCACTAAATTGGTTTTGTTTAAATGGTAAAATATTTATTTTTTGTGTAAAGGCTTATAGCTATTTGACTGGTAGTCTTTTTTTTTATTGTAGTTACATTTTATCATGATTGGAGAGTTACTTTGAAAAGAAGTGGATGATTTTGGTAGTGATGACAAATATTGCAATACAGGGAATTGAACAACAAAGTTAGCTAGAAGCAAAATATGGGTGAGGTTTTGGTAAGGTGGTGATGGGATTACTTACAACTATGATTTGAAACATAAATTTGTTAAAGCATATTTATTATCACAGATAATTTAGATATATGTATGTTTATATGAATTATAAAACAAGGATACAGAATATTTAATTATTAGTGTAAATATCAGTATAATATTTTTTGTTTTTTTATATAGTAGCTTTTAGTGATAATAAGAGTATAAGGGGAATAAAAAAAAATTCTATTTTCAATTTTAGATTTAGGAACGCAAAATTGAATTATAATGAAGTAATATTTGCTGCTAAAACTTAGAAATATTATTTATGAACACATTCATATTAATTCAAATATATGTTTACAAATTTATAACTGCTTTCACAATCCTAATCTAAAATATATAATTAAAAATGGGACGGTAAAAGGTTATATAATTAACATAAGAATTAATAAACATAAGTCATGATATTAATAATAACTTGACGAATAAAAATTTCAATAATGATAGGAGGTTGTTTAATATTCATGAATTTGATAATGTAGAGTTGATTATTAATAATTTGGTGATATCAATAAAAAATTATTCGGGAAAAAAAAAATGAGACCCATGGTCTCAAATATATACATATAGCCAGAGAGATTTTTCATATTAATAAAATAAGATTTAAGAAGCAGTAAGCAAAATGATGACAAAAAGAAACATTCAAAGAGATTTATGGTTTTAAATATGAATAAAGTACCTGATAACATTAATAATAAAGGAAAATAATGGAAGAAATATCAAGATAAATTGTAGACACGGATATTACAAAGAAAAAAAAAAAATTATAGTTTGAAAAATAAATTTGAAAATACACTTTTAATGTTAAAAGTTTTAAACATATTATTTTTATCTCTCATGAATAAATAAGAAAATAAAACTTCGAGGGATATTTATTTATTAATATATAAATTTAACCACACTCATTACCATAAAAACTTGTGAACCAAGAAAAAGCTATCAGAACAAAATTTTACATACTGAATTACAACGTTGATGCAGTGATTACAAAATCAACAAAATGATCATTTATTGTAAGAAAATTACAGACGAATGGAAATTTCCGCCTGATGGGACACCTCTGAGTATAAATGAATGATGATGTGATACGGTATGGCATTAGAGACATACAAGTCGGTATGATGTGCTGCGACATCTCGTTCCACAATTGCTGGCAAATACTGGCAAAGAGTGTAGGTGTATTGGTCTACATGTCGATATGAATATCTATAAATTTTTTACTTGAAAAATTGAATTTGATTAGTAATTGTAATAAAATATCATATTAGAGGATTAAATGTCTGAATTAATTTTTGATAGTATATATATTAATAATAATCTTAATAACCCTACAAACTTAATTATTATTAAAGACAAATAAAAGTTTTAATTTCAAATTTAATAAATAATTTTAATCATTACGTAATTAATTAATTCTTAAATTTAAGTAATGATTAGAATTATTCAATTAAATTTATTGAATAACTGATTAATTTTTAAAATCTAGTAAATATTTAAAATAATTATTTAATTTTAATTTCAATAATAATTTAGTTTTAATAAATATTTTTAATAATTAATTATTATTAAAAGTAAGTAATAAAAAGTTTTTAAATTATTATAAATATTTAGACGTTTGATTCATAATTATACTAATTTAAGATCTGATTAGCTATAATGAGTTTATTTGTAAGGTATGTATAGAATATATACATAGATAATACCAACATATGTGATTACAGATAGTATAACTGTAGTTTAGGATAGAAATCTCTTAGAATTTTTTAATAAATATACCGGTTTCTTATAACTACTCTCTTACTCTCATTCTTCATACTTTCATACAGTGGTTCCAACTTCAGAAATCTTTTTATAACACGACACTCTTGCATGTAATTGAATTAATTTCTGTAAGTTAGAAGTGACGTTATGGAGGTGGAGGTACGAACATTTGTATTACATAATTTTTGTTGCGTCACTTTTTAAGTTATAGAAAGAATATATATATTATTTGATAGATCATCTTTCGAATTCAAGAAACTTCCATGCAATAAAAAGCAGTCTCTTTTAGATAGAATCTAATTATATTCTGAGATTCTTCAGCAAGTGCAATATATTTCCTTTTGACATAGGTATTTAACAAGATACACACTCAATTTTAAATGAGCACGAATTGAAGATCACACAAATCACTGAATGCAGCAATTCAAATCAAAATATCACGTTGACACGTATACAGAAGTAAGATGATTCCTTTCTTGAATGCAGTAGCTACTTATTGAATGTTCTAGAAGGTTCTTTGGACTTGAAGCGTCAAGAAATACTTCAAGGTCAAATTTGCTGCGAAATTCTCTCATATTTTATATGCTATTATTAATAAGTTTACTCTCTCCTTTTTCGTAAGATGCCTTGTACTAGAAATGGTAATATCTTTGAAGGTAAGACTACAGAGTGAAATCTTTCCCATACACTATTCCTCGGTTTGAAAGACTAGAAGTTCCTGTCAACGTTCTTCTTTAATGGAATTGTCCTCATTACTTCCACTCTAAGGAACTATTCGGTTGATGTGTAAATAATTTGATTAAAAGGACGTATATATCTGAATCCGAGCAACAACATCATTTAAACCTAAATAATGAAATACAGGCATTCCGATTGTTGCTGTTATTTCGTACAGAAAAAGATCTTGTTCTTATAACTCTTGTCAGGTTATTAGAACAAGCATGGTCTCCTTCTCTGAAGTAATGTTTCGTTTTTTTTGGTATCATATCGGGTCTTCCTCCGGTCTTTCACTGTCTTAATTATTTCGCTTTCGAAACGATATATACTCTCTAAACGTGTCTCCACAGCATGAACATACTCATCAGACGAAGGAGGAGAATCTCTGAGCCTCACAAACATAATATCACACAGTACATGAAGACTTCGTACCCGCAACATTACGGTATACAAGCAACGATGCACTTCATATATAACCCTTCAGCATACCAAAAAAGCAATCCCAAACATTTCGGTTCCTTGATTTTATTTGGGTTCTGGACGTTACATTAGCACATTTTGAATGAATTCAAAATACATGTTTATTTAGTTTCTAAAATAAACTAATTTCTTAGAAGAGGTAGAGAGAAGTCTTAGGTACCTCTTCTAAGAGGTTTCTCAGAAGAGGTACATATTAAAATATCAAAATTGGTGCCATTAGTGCAATTTTGGTCGTCACTATTATAACTCAGATATTAAAATTCCATTCTAACTTGAAGTGAATCCCACAATACCACATATATTTTCACCGTATTGCTAGAGACGGTTATTTCTTGCCAGAATAATCAACTTATGATATTATTATTTTTCTTTTCAAAATAGGTTTATATCTGGATCATCTTCATAAAAATTTAATTTTTTCATTTCAATTTTAAATACATTAACGATTCATAAATGAATTATTGACAAATATTTTAGCATTTATTGTCGAAACTTAAATAATTCGATTAACTTTGAAGAGATTTATGAGTTCTAAGTATTTAACACCACATTTACCTTCTTTTAAAATTCATTTGATTTTTGAACAACTGTTTGAAATAAATTGATAAGATATTCGTACAGAAGAATAATAGGATATATCCCATTCCAAGACATATATTAATAGTATAAAAGAAACTGTGCCATTTTTTACACCAACAATACTTTTAAATAAAGTCAAAGTTAAGGCTCTCGTCTACCCCCTATTTTGATTTCGTCAGTTTAATGGTAATCCTATAAAATTTAGACTTTAATCATCACATATTTGTTATTTGATCCGTTTGAATGCAATAGAGTGAATCTGAAAATGCAAAGAACAATGAATGCTTCTGTGGACTTACTTTTTTCTTCTGATTTTTAAAAATAATCAAAAATATTTTTAAAGACCATAAAACTCTCAAACGAATCATTAAAATAGGAGTAAAAATATTGTTAAAAATCGTAGAAAAAAAGTAATTCCACAAAAGCTTTCATTATTTTTTACTCTTGTGGATGCAACTTATTCCATGGGATTGACATTAATCTGACGAAATCAAAATGGCGGGTAGACATGAGTCTTAAGAATAAATTACCATCAAACAAAAGTAGATTCAAAAAATATTAAAGGCAATGAACAAATAAATATTGGATCTTGTAAGAGTTAAAACTATTACAAAAGTCTAAGAAGTTTTGTTCAAATCAATTTGATGAAACAGACACTTGAAGTAGCATTTAGCATTAGATTGGAAACTAGAGCTGCATTGAAAATTATTCTCACCATCCGTATGTTTATCTTGTATCTGTGGTCTTTTTGTAAAATCTCTCCGTCATTAAGTGTTGAAACTGGAACGAAAGGAGAGTGGATGGCTATGACTATTTTTGGGACTGTCCAAAGATGCATTGATTCCTCTTCTAAAAGCAATGTCTGGAACATACAGGGGGTGGACAAAAATATGGAAACACCTTGTAAAATGCATGTTTGAAAAGAAAGATTGATTTTAATGAAATATGTAGGTGGCGCTGGCGTTTTTGACTACTAACGCCACCTATACAACTTCGTAAATGTGCTAAACAGTTCAGTTGTTGTCGGAGTACTGTTATGTGAGGTTGTCATTGCATTAAATCAGAGTTAACAGACTTCGAACGTGGGCAAATTGTTGGAGCACGTATGGTAGGTGCTTCCGTAAGCAAGGTAGCCGAGGTGTTTAGTGTTTCAAGAGGTACTGTATCGAAGATTTATTCCGCATATTTGAAAAGCGGAAAAACATCATCTGCTAAATCACAGCGCGGACGAAAGTGTGTGCTGAGTGATCGTGACAGACGATCATTAAGGGCAATTGTGACGAAAAATAAGAAGACCACAGCTGCAAAAGTTACTGCTGAAATGAATGTTGTGTTACAGAACCCTGTGAGTACCAAAACAATTAGAAGGGAGCTTCATAAACAGGGAATTTCTGGCCGTGCTGCAATTGAGAAGCCACTTATCAGTGATGCTAATGCCCGTAACAGGAAAAGGTGGTGTTTAAGTCATAAAGCCTGGACTATAGGGCAGTGGAAGCGTGCAATATGGTCTGACGAGTCTTCTTTCACATTGTTTCCCACTTCTGGCCGAGTTTACGTCTGGAGAACGCCATCTCAAGCCTATAATACAGACTGCTTGTTGCCAAGAGTGAAACATGGCGGGGGTTCTGTAATGGTTTGGGCAGCCATATCGTGGTTCTCTGCTGGCCCCATGATTGTGTCAGGGCACATGACAGCCAAGACTTATGTGAACATTTTGGCAGATCAAGCTCATCCCATGGTACAAACTTTGTTCCCCGATGGTGATGGTGTCTTCCAAGACGACAAAGCCCCTGTTCACACAGCTCACATTGTCCAGGACTAGTTTTCTGAGCACGAGGAGGATTTGTCCCATCTCCCCTGGCCACCACAGTCACCAGACCTGAATATTATCGAACCTTTGTGGTCTACATTGGAACGGAAAGTGCGTTCTCGTTATCCACCGCCAACATCGTTATCTGAACTTGCCACCGTTTTGCAGGAAGAATGGTATAATATTCCCTTGGCACATATACAGGAACTGTATTTATCCATTCCGAGAAGACTGCAAGCTGTTTTGGATGCCAACTGGTTTCCTACACTATATTAAGCAAAGAAACATGTTTTTTAAAAGGTGTTTCCATATTTTTGTCCAACCCCTGTATGTAGAGTAGAATATTCAGCATCCATAAAAAGGGACCTAAGAAAAAAAAACTCTTGAGTTCCAAAATTTTTATATTGAAAGCATAGCCCATACTTTAATTGACTCGGATCAGTAAATTGCAAATGATCCAGAATAATTTAACATCTAAAATATCATTTATTTGTCATTTAATGTAGTAAGTACTTAATAAGAACTATGGATATGCTAGTGGGCGAAATATCTTCTACTTATCCAGTATCCACTACTTCTTATCCGAACCATCGATTAAGAGACAGGAATTCGGGTATGTCCAGAAGAAGAGGAGAACAGTAGACAGATCGGGGGATAAGTCAAGACAAGACGAGACACGGACTCCTTTCTCGCTTCTGCTGTGTTCTTCTAATGATTGCACTGGCATAAATACCAATACGACATATGTGCACGCAATATACTCGCAATTTACATAGATGCGCACATGCAGAAATTATTTGTTCCAAAGTGCCGTTTCATGCCAAGTGATTCGAACCGCCTCAGGTCATGGTGAGAAGATGGCGAGCAGTTCACCGCAATATATTAATATACTTAATTTTCATTTGATTAGTTAACTATTATGTTGCAAATAATATTTAAAAAATATTCCTAAACATTATGAAAACTTACAGGCATAAAATGATTTTTTTAAAAGAGTAATACAATAAGGGGAACTACCTTATTTTTCACTTTTTAACAAGTCTCATTACATTCCAATGAATATATTGATCTGTATTTTTATTATAGAACATATTACAGATAAGAGCGTAATTAGAGTATACATAGGGTTAACTTTACTTCCAGGAATTTGAAATGTTTCTAAAACGGGATTCTTATTGAATGAGATCAACAGAGGCCTCAGATGACAATCAAATATAACTACAAATATTCCTTTATGTCACTAGGTTATAAGATATTGTAGTAAGAAGCAAATATTAACTTTATCAAAAGAATCTGTTTCTAATTTCTTAAGGAACAATAGCAAATCGTCTGCATTTTAGTTATTAGACTTAAATAATTACATCTAGTTTACACTTTAAATATTTTTTGATTAAATTCTGAAATTTTCAAGAAAGTTGCGATTTTGTTTTAAATCCGACAAATGTTGTTTGAAGACATTAAATTAACTTTAAAGCTGCAATCGTACTTACGCATTTTGGTAGTTTTGATTTCCTCGCTACTATAAATACAAGGATTCATAGAAAAGCAGGTTAAGTACACTTTTCTTCTGAAGTCGAAAACAAAAGTTGTTTGCCCTTTCCTACATAAATACCGAAAATGTCATTAATAAAAGTCACTGTCTTCAATGTATAAAGTATTATTATGCCTGGGTACGAATAAAATTCTAATAGTTTGTTGAATATAATTTATATCGTTTCTTACATCAATCTGTTTAAGAAAACTTATAAGCTCGTTCAAAAATTGCCAAATTTGAAAAGTTGTTTGTAATGTCCTACATAAATAGCAAAAATGGCATTAATAGAATACATTTTATTCAATGTATAAAATGTTATTATGCCTGGGTACGAATAAGATTCAAATAGTTTGTTGAATATAATTTATGTCGTTTCTTACACCAACCTGTTTAAGAAAATTTAAAAGCTCGTTCAAAAATTTGCGAAATTTCAAACAAAACCTTTAATTTAATCAAAGTTCAAGGCATCTTTGTTTATTTATTATAGATATTGCGGTAGTTTAGATTCCTTTTTTACATTTAAAACCACGTCTTTTGTTCAGATAATCACATTCCCGTAATATTAAAACTTTGAAAAACAGTTACTTTTGTCGCATTTTGTAGAAAATAAGTGTGTGACTGAGGGTAGAAGTAAATTTCCATCTGATATTTTTAAAATGCTGAGAAAAACTTCAAAAGTTTTTTTTTTTTTTTTATTTCCTGACGCATACATTCCAAAGCATACATTTAAAAAAATTAGGTCACATACAATTTACAAAGGAAAACATGTTCAGAATTGAAACACAAACGGCTTTAAAGACCATGACGTTGAAACATAAGAATATCGTGTAAGTTGCTATAGCAAGCAGTTTATTGAGAAATAATTACAACAATTGCTCAAAATAACGACCGGAAACAATAATTCTAACGAAATATCTGTTAAGGATGGATTGACGAAAAGTATATAATGCACCAAGAACTTTTCAATAGTGTTGCAAACTATTTTACGAATCGCTTTTCTATAGATATTGAAGAAGAAAAACAATATTTTTTTGTTCTGTGAAATAAATTGAATATGCAAATATTTTTTGAATGAATGTTTACAATGAGAATCAAATACCTATGCTCAATACTAATAATTATTTCCAAAGATATTTTTCATTCATTTATATTTTGGGTCGCGTTTTTTAGAAAAAAGAAGGAAATGATAGTTATAATATTTAATAATAATTTTGAATTCCATGTACAGTAAGTATTAAAAATTATAACGGTATCACTCTATATTTTGTGTAACGGGATACGTAAAATTGCAGGCATAAGTGAATGTTATATAGTTATCATTTTTAGAGGTATCTATCGAATAAATTCTTCAACATTCTCAAGTGCGTAATTGTTTTGAAATATTAGCATTTATACAGAAATAGAGTCGAAAAAGCCTAACCCCAAAGATACCAACCATATTAATAGGTTATGTTGAGATATATTTACAGTAATGCTTTCTGAATTTCAAATTTAACCTTTTAAACTGTCTTTGAATTAAAAGAATTACTTGAGGCAAAGACCGAATACGGTATTGCTGAGCGACATTAGCAAAGGAGAAATAGGCACGTTCTTTTAAATGTTTTTAAATGTTCCCTGATCAGCCAACAAAAAAGCATTTTGTTTATATACTGAGACTTTAGAAAAAAATTGTACATTTTTATTCCATGAAATTAACTGGATAAATAGAGTCTTTTAAGTACATTGTTACTATAAGTACCAACAAAAATAATGCTCATCCAAAGGATACTGATATTTCATTTATTTTTTGATAATTTACTTCTTTGTTCGAATTTTCGGAAAAGAAGGTAAAATATTTATCCAGCAAAATTTTCAAAATTATAATTTAGCTAACTAAAATTATCATAAGCTCAGTATTTTGCATGATTAATAGATATATCTGATTACAAGTATAATTGGTTGGTATCATTTTCTGAGATACTTCTCAATTCTATACATAAGCCGACTCATGCGAATATTACTTCAAAATTCGATCAGTAGTATGAGCTTCCATACTTTTCTCGGTTAAGTTTGTCATGTGGGACCATCCAGATCCAAGGCTCCGCGCCTTCTTGAGTGATTTATAAAAATATATTTCCATTAAGGCGTCGCGAACCGCTACATTAGAATCGCTTGCATAATATCCAAGTTTGGGTATCTGGAATAAGTCAATAAAAATGTTATGGTAATAAACTATATGTACTTAGCTAGATTTTAAATAGAAACAGAAAAAAATAGTACAAATAATTCAATTATTGAAAATTTACATGAATACACTTAAAAGTGAAATTATTAATTACTCGCTTTCATCCAGTAATTTAAAAGAGAACATAGTTACTGAAAAGATGTGTGCGTTAAT
>BMAW01045088.1:28026-59974 GCA_019974015.1 Nephila pilipes
CACGTGAACCAGAGGAGATAGCAAACGACTACGACCACGTAAAAGAACTTCTGCTTAAAAGATTTAAATTAATGCCAGAAAAGTTTAGCCAGTTATTTACCACGCATCAAAAAGTTTATAGCCACACTTGGACCGATTTTTATCGTGAACTTGCAACATATTTCGACGGATGGACATCAGGGTTAAAAATCGAAACATTTGAAGAATTAAGGAAACTGATCATCTCAGATCAAATGAAACGTAGAACTCCTACCGACTTTAAGCAACATTTGATAGACGAATGGACAACGATAAATTGGCCAGCAGAATTTGCAGAAAAGTTCGAAGAGTATGAAGACGTCAGGAGAACATTAAATCAAAAGCCAGTTAATACGCATTTTAGGGGAAAAAAAGATTTCAGAGCTCCAGAAAAATTTCGTCAGTTTGAATCGCCACGAAAATTCGAGCAGGATAGATCAAGTAGGAAAGTTGCAGCGACCACTAGTTACAATCGACATCACGATGCTCAATCCGCCAGTCACGAAGGATATCACGTAAACTCAAATCGACGGATCGAAAATCGAATTCATGGGAGAGAAAGGTATTTGAATTCAAATGTTTCTAATCATGCTCAAACGAATTACTTCAGGTTTAGAAGATCCAACGATTCAGCTAAAGAGCCAAATATAAGCCAGCTGAAGAGAGCAACGACTTTTACGAGAGAAACAAGCAAGCCTACAGCAACAAGTGTTACTATTAGTCAAGAAAGTCCACGCACCAAGGAAATGATGTTTGGAAACAAGAAAATTATCGACACCGGAAGTAACGTCAGTCTACTACTAGAAAATATCAGACGAAGAATCATCGATCCAACGAAGCTAGCGAATAAAAAAAAATCTCTTAACTGATGGTGATGATGAATAGGTGATGCTCATGTCACTACGATTGGATCTTTCGAACAAGAATTTTAGATGGATGAAGAAAACTATTCACTAACTTAGCATTTAGTACCTACATGAAAACTAAAGTTCGAAGCAGTTATAGGCTCAGATATTTTAGAACAAGCATCAGTAAACTTCAAGAAGAATTTGTGTCGAATGTGTTAAGTATGAAAATCAAGCATTCTTAATGCAGATATTAGCGGAAAACGTTGAAAATGTGGAACTGATTCACATAGGAGATCCTGAGATAAAAAAAGAACTTGCGAAAATGATAGAAAGCTACAAGCCTGAAAAGATGACCAGCGAATTACCATGCGAATTATTTTAAAAGATGATGAACCAGTTTGTCAATCGCCACGCCGATTAGCATTTACGGAAAGAGAAGAAGTAAATAAACAGATAGAATAATGGCTCAAAGAAGACATCATATGCCCAAGCTCATCAGAATAGCCAGTTCAGTCTTTCACATTTACAAATATAGAAAAACGGAGTTACAAAGAAAAGATGCTACGAAGAATACGGAAGAAATACAATCCGAGAATTGGAAGATTTTCAGGAAGAAGAAAAAGAAAAATATCCTCAGATGTGGTAAAGCTCCAGAATACAAAATACTGATATGATAAAACATTTTTCTATTAAAACCATTTAAATATGAAACGTAGATCGATATTATTTTGTGTTCGTTTGATTTAATTTCATGCTATATTATTTTCTTTTTATGCACTAGATATTATCTTGTGTTATTTACATTTTCTACATATGCTTATTTACATTTTATGCTGCTTTATATCAGCCTTTTTTTATCATTCCTATATGATGAATTGTTAAAAAAAAATTATTACTTATTTTGCTCCATGTAGAATATTGAAAGGTTTTGAAATTCATTTCTTTACTATTATTACGTTATTAGTTATTTTGAAAAGTATAAAGTATAATTAGTGAAGTTTTGAAAATTCCAGAATAGCTAGAGGCCAGCTCTATTTGGAGGAATCAAACTCTGTAGGATTTTCCAGCTAATTATTAAACAATTTATTTTATTTTCCAATCTACTGTAAAACCAGTTCCTCCGATACTCAATAGATGGCACCACGAATCAGAGTCACGTGATAAGCTCATGTAGCGCCACCTATCCCAGAACAAAACTAAGTGACACTCGTTTTCGCGCTCCTCTTCTCTTCTCTCTCTTGCCGCCACCTTTTCCGCTTCTCTTCTCCTTCGCTACCCGCGTCGGAAGTAAACTTCAAACGCCCGAGCGCTTTCCAGTGCCCATCGTCGATATGGGATAAGATGAATTAGATTACCATCTATCTGTCTCGGAAGAACTGTTTACTCCTAATAGAGACAACCTGTATATAGTTTAATGTGTAAATATCTTCATCTCTCCAAATATTAAACGAAGTAAAACAAGTTGAGTCTCATCATTGAATTCCTACGAAATCATAATAAGAGTCCTGTAATGGAAATACCTCCCCCCAGACTATCAACCCTTTGCGTAAGAGCAAACCATCGTAGATCAGGGATGAACAATCATATCACCCCACTGTCTCTATATATATATATATATATATATATATATATATATATATATATATATATATATATATATAAATGATAATTAATAATATAATCAAACCTATTTTTTAAATTATAAATATGCCAAAATACATATTATTAACACTAAAATGGAATTCAACAATTTTTTCGAACTAAAACACTACAGAATTAATAGAGAAAATCATTAAATTATCAAAATAATCAGATTAATAAACCGGAAAATATTATTCTAAATTCAAAATATAGGAAATATTACAAAGAATAAAAGACAAAAGTTTACTGAAACACAAATTATACATAATAATTTTAATTCAAAATCTGTATGAATCCTTCTTTTAAAATTACAACCAAATCAAGTGCAAACAACACAAAAAATTGCTAACTCTCAAGAAAAAAGAATTGACGAAAAACAAAAATGAAGAATTATGAAAAATATGAAATATGAAATACAGTTTCATATTTTTGAATGTGAACAGTGTTTAAACTACTTTCACTTATTCAACCATCTTAACTATAATAATTACATTATCATTAACGGTACAAATAAGGAATAATCAATATCCCATGAACGAACAGAAATTCAACATAAAAAAATGTAAAACAATGAAATAAATGCATTTAAACCAAAGTCAAAAAACTTTAAAATAATCTGTATTTATTAATACGCACTTACAGAAATATTTATTAAGCTGAAAAAGTTAAAATGTTAGGCCTTTACAACAAATTTTGCGCAGATCTCAATCCAAAATAGGGTACATATACACATTTAGGTGCTTAGGTGTGAACAGATACATATTTTGAAAAGAAAGTTTCGATTAACTGCATTTAAATCTCGAGTATGGATCAGAATAAGAATTTAATGTTGCTCATCTTAATTTTAAATTACAGACTTTATTAGAACATTTTATAGACTAGCCATTAAACTGAAGTAGCATAAAGTAGAAATCTCAATTTAAACATTTTTGAAAGGATTAAACATTTGACTCACTCTTCGATTGAGAGCTTCAAAACCGAATAATATTTATTTTCAATGAAAGCTGATATCTTCCTTTCAATTGAAGAGGAAAATACTTCGAATAAAAATATATACTTATATAGATACAATGAACGGTTTTAATGTTTAAAATGCATTTTGTATTGAATTCTATTCAGAGAAAAACAGCAATTGTCACTCTTATTCACTGATGTGTCACATTTTCTATAAGCGACAAAAATCAATAATTGAATCGTATCGTGGATTTTCACGTAACTGGTATCTCACGCACAAGCTTAATTTATTTCGCAAAAAGGATTTTGTTATTACACTAAAAATAATTAGATATCAGTAGTTTTCTTTTGTTTGCTACATAACTGTGCGTGTCTCACTTCAAAAACATTATTCTGGTAATTTTCTTACGTTGCCTAGTTGATAGTTTAACAATTTTCCACTAGAGGTTACTTTTTGCAATCCATATACGTTGCGTGATTTTACTAATAGACACGAATGTAGAAAATGCTTGACTTGTTTATTTGTTTAGAAGTAGTCTTTTTAAAAAAGCAATTTATTTTCACAAAGATTTGTGCAGCGTGTTAATTTGTCCCTCATAACTCAATAAATATAGAACTACAGATCTAGCCGCGTATATGATAATATTAACTGAATGTATAGTTACTATATTCTAAAATAAATCTATATATTTAAACTTTAAGTTCACTTCATGATAATTATTGATTATAGGTTTTGAAATCCGATTGGGCGTAATAATAAAGACATTTTCTTTCTAGATGATTTTAATGTATATTGAAAATACTTATAGTTTAAACCAGCTTCTTATATGTTCAGCACTTCAAGAACAATTCTGACGGGTTACGTGAGGACTTGTGGAATACCATATCTAAGACCCCTTGATTTTGTGATATATATTTTCTCACACAATAGAGTTTAGAGTTGTTGTGGGTTTGATAAAAAATTTAATAATTTTATAGAAATATAAAAGAACTTATATTTTGTCGAAAATATTTTCCCCCTCTTAATTGAATATAAACATAATCTTTGAGACATGTTTAAATTAAAGGGTGCCATTTTAAAGGAAACTATTATAAAGTATGGTTCTAAATTTTTATGCTTTTACTAATGGTACTTATACATGTAACTAAAATACTTTTCTGTAAGTAATACTCAAAATTTAAAAGTAATTTTTATATGAAATAAAAGAGAAAATTTAAAATTTCCAAAATTACAAAATTCTACAAAATTGTGAATAAAGAATAAAGTAATATTATTAAAAAAGTTAGTTAACTAATTTTTATGTATTGTTTTTAGTTGGGAGTAAAATAAATTGTATGTTTAAGGAGTATTATTTTAAAAAAATTGTACCTGAGCGAAATATATCTGAAAAGTAATATTCATATTCAACTCAAAGGGAAAGAAATACTTTTTGACTGAAAAAAAAATTATAGTTCAATATAATGAACAAAATATAATTATTAGTCACACCAAAAAAATCCTAACTTCTACGGATAATTATAAATTATAAATGTCAAGAAAAAGAAAGAGTCTTCAATTAGGTACTTTATTTCCCTCCGCATGTCCAGGTACCCTTAGATAAGTTTTCACAGATAGATAATAATCTCAATTTTTGAACAATAAAAACAAACTATTTCTAATAATACATTATGTATAATTTACAAATACCGAAAATGAGATTCATAATGTACCAAAACATGGCGAAAAGTTACCAAAACGGAATTTACAACAAATTAAAATGTGACAAAAAGTTTGTTCTAAAATGAGTTTTTCCAATTTCATGGCAACGAGGTACACTTTTGAGTAAGATACCTCATGTTAGTTACCAATCCATCAATGTAATTGACAGGAATTCCTAAAATGTAGCGAAATCAAAAAAGAAATTTAAAAAAGTAACAATTCAGAATAAAAGTCTAAAAAGTAAGAAAAAAAAAATTTAAAAAGAAACTATTCAGATCAGAACTATCATAAAAAGTAACAAAATCGAAATTTAAAGAATATATAATATGACAAAGTTTTTCTTTTTTCAATGAATTTTACCACTGACGTGTTTACAAAGTACACACTTTGCCGTGAAAACTCGTACTCAAACAACGTAATTTTGCTAAACTGTAATCAATCAATATAATAAACTATAATAGATTTTTTTTTTTTTATCATTTTTTCGTTTGTGAATTTAGGTCACGCTATAATTTACATAACAGGATGTCGGTGAAGAACCTTTTAAACATTCTATGTAACCATAGTTATAAAGCTTTTCAAAAATGTTAAATTATATACAGATTGATTGATATTCAGCTAGAATTGAAAGGAACCATTATATAAGAGATTCAATATTTTAATGACAGTGTTAATAAGTTAAGTTTTTATTAGCTTCGCACTAGAAGCAACACGAGGGCTATTCGCGACGGACCTCGTAATTTTGAACCTCGGTCAAGTGACGTGGACGACACATGAGCTGGCATCCCCCTGTCCTAACATCCACACCACACCAAAAGGAGGACTCTGAGTCTCGACAGAATGAACGTACATCAAACCCAGCTACACGATAGCTCTTTCAGGGCTTCAAGGCTAGAACCCTCGACTGAACGAATACCTCCAACCACGAATTCGAATGTTTCAATGATTTTTATTTTTGAAGTTAAATTTATTTTCAGTGTATATAATATTTTATTTCCACATATTCTTTATATTTTTAAAGTTTTAAATGCAGAAGATGTTATACGAAAACTATAAAAAGGTAAGTACATGGCTTGTGAATATAAGCTATTGATTATCAATTGCTCATTGTAATTATTTCTTTGTATGAACGAATACGCAAATATGCCCATATTTCAAGGTTATTACTCGATTTCTATTGCTTCAATTGAAAAAAAGTGATAATAATGAAATATTGTTAGCCTTAACATAAAATAACCTAATTTTTCCTGGAATAAAACTTCTTAACAAGCCTTCTTTGTAGTAAAAAGAGTATTTCTTACATCATTCAAAATGTCATCTTTCGTTCAAAAATTCATTTGACCTTGTACAGCAATTATTCTAGAACCCTTTACAAGCACAGATAATATTGTATGTAAGTGTCCCTAAATTTTAAGTTGCTACTAAGATTCCACACTTTGATCCCATTAAATTTTGCTCTTTTTAAGTCCATTCCTTCACAACACCTCACTTTTACATTCATTCAAATCAAAGTAACATATGTGCATTAAACTCATTTTGTAATTCCAAATAAAGAACCGTCTGTTGGACTTGGTTTTCAACTTTTCCCAAGTAATTAAGTGCAAAGTTATTGCCCTAATTTTAAGCCTACCCCTAAGCCAGATTTTTTACCTGTCGAACTAACTAATTTAGAATGTGCTTAATTTTTGGTTTGTTCTAAGTGTAAAGCAGTTTAAAAAAATATCGCTCAAAATGGTCCAAATCATTCAAATATTTTTGGCAGAGTAGTTGAAAATCTATTGGGAAGCCAACATGGCTGGAAGGTTTAATACTTCGCACAACTGTGCGAAGATTTTCTGTGCTGATCTTTTCTTGCGAAGTTAGATAAAAAAAATAGTTCCCATTTATTTCAAACAAAGTTGGGCATCAAAGCGAACTGCGTGACAGATTTCGTAAACGTCGGCCCTTATTAACTACAAGGACATATTTTTTTAGCTTTATTGAAATCATTTTGTTTCTCCTGTGGTGCAAGTTGAATATCGGTGTCTAAGGGTTAACAAAATTTAAATGCTAGAAGTGACCTGGTACTATGAACAATTTTTATACCGTTATTTTCTTTTCCGGTCATTGGAGCCAAATTTGTGTTTTTAAAACCTACCAAATGTTTCAGCCAATTTGGAAAGAATATCAAATTGATTGAACTCGCCAATCGTAGCTTAACCAATAATCTGAATCAATCTCGGGGCATCGCATTGCAAAAAAATAATAAGGGTACTAAAAAGATAGTAAGATTCTGCCTCTAACATACTTGCATCAAAAATGTAATTATTCCAACAAGAAACAACGGAAAAGTAATATCGTCGTTATATTGTTATGCAATCCATAGTTAAAATTTCTATCATTCTTTATATTCCTATTGTAAAATTTATCTTGATGGGTATTTTAAAGTATTAAAGAAATTGAAGAAATGCTGCATGTTTTAGTTTCTTAAGAACCATACCTGACTGGAAATCCCTTTTCAAGATCAAAGGCGTAATAGTCTTTCTTTTTGAGCACCCCCCGCACTTTGCCCTGTGATGAATGTAAATGGCAATTGTAGAGCTCTGATAGCATAACCTTCCCAAAGGCACTCGGTAACCTTAAAATCGATTTTTATTTAGTAATATTTCTTGAATTATTATCGTTCGATCGACGTTTTACGTTACGACAGTTACCAGAACTAGGAGTCGGAAGAAATTCAGTCGGATAAATGTTTATACACAAATTTTGAGATAAGAATGCGCTCTTTTTTTAAATATACATATCTGTAAATTGACTCATTTTTTACCAACTTTTCGAAAACTAATTCTCTTTGGCATTAATCATAACTGTAATATTTTTCTATTCTTTTCAATGGCTGCAAATTTCACTGCGAGCAATTTAATAATGATAATTCCAGTATGCATGTGTACAATTTAAATTAGAGTTAGTATTAACAATTTCATAACCTATTTCCTTGTTCATGATCTATTAACATGAAAATACTACATTTTGATAATACTTGAAGCAAAAAATTGAAAAATGATTTTATTTTTTATTAATTTTTTGAACAATTCGCTTTATTTTTCTTTATAGTCAGCTCACCGTGTGGTGGGGGAAATGCACGTTAAGCCAGGTAGGCGTCTCAAGGCCACCCATTGCTGTGGAAGTATGGTGAAGGAGATGTCAGATGAGGTATCATCCTCGTTACTTAATGGATTTTCAAAGTTACGAGATTAGTCCTCATAGATCTTGTGTTGCTTCTTTGAGTGATGGTAGCAAACAATCCACTAATCTCCTTAATCAAGTGGAATTAATATACTCCGTAAAAAGTGATCAATTATTATAAATATCTACTTGAAATTATATGAGAGCGCAATAAAATATAGAAATAGATAATGTTGAAAAATGACATTTTAAATTGATTGAAGCACATAATAATTATTTTTTCAAAGTTACAAAAAGATAATGTTAAAAAATGACATTTTAAATTGATTGAAGCACATAATAATTAGTTACAAATTTTAAAGTATTTTTACTCCGTGTACATTTTTTTCAATACATCATTGCATTTCAAATGCTGTTCTTTTCACAAATATTTACCAATTACATCCAATTTCTTCTGAGTGTTATATGTGATACAAGTAAGATATATTTTGCAATAAACTGAATAATTTAAATAATAATAATATTAAAGTATTTTGAGGGTCTTAATTTATTTTAGCATACATTTCAACATTTAATATTTTTTTCGCTGAAAAACTAATCTAAATTTTTTGAAATCAATCCTAAAAGTTGCTTAAAATATCATGAAAATATTGAAGTATTGGGAGGAGTAGAGTTTTGAAATTTTTCCAGTTCGCTTAAAGGAAATAAATTTTTATGATAGAATTGCCAATATATCCAGATTTTTATCCGAAATCATTTTCTGGAATAGAAACATTGTATGACATCTTAAAACATTATTTTTAAATGTGGAAACAGAAAAAAGGGTATCGAGTCTCCTTTACTTTTAATGAAAAGTATGATAAAAAAAATGTGTGACAAAGTCTTCTCGTAGAAATGTGCAACTGTTTGTTTTCGAAATCTACGTCAAAAATCTAAGTTGAAATTCAATATTTGACGAGAGAATGAAATTCAATGTAAAGATATAAATTCCGAAGAAAGACTCAAAATGGAAAATACGTTTTTCGCATAGTTTGGGTATTCCATTTTAAAAAGGAGCTTGGGTCAACGTGGCGCATTATTTTGATTCAAAACCATTTTTCCACAGGTTACCTTCCAGAAAACTCAAGTTTTCAGAAAATTTTTGTTCTCCAGCTTCAAATCTTGATCATTTTGTTGTGGCTTGTAATCCTTCCCGATATCGGATTTTCTATTTCGGAATCTATATTTTTTTCAATTAATGATATTCAATTGTTGTTACAGATATACAGAAGGTATTTACTTATTCATAAAACGGTTTCTGTAAAGTATTTAAAAAAAAGAGTGCAAATATTTTTCCTTATTTGAAATCAAATTTATTGAATTATAATTTCTATCTTTGAAATTATGAAAAATTGAAATTGATTTCAAAATTTCAGACAACAGCTTATTGTTCGAAGTCAAACTTATTGTGTATTAAATTCCGAAAGATTTTGAAATTCTTAAAGACTCAAATTCCTTTTTATATTACAGACTCTTTATTTGAAATCAAAATTATTGCAAGATACTTTCAAACTGACAATGAAATTATGAGATGTGTAAGCAAACTGGATTGAAAGATATGTATTGTGCTTTCCGAAGAGAACTATTCTGACTCCTTAATCAGAAAAAACTTTATGAACTCCTGATATATGCTCTTCTATGAGTAAAATAAGCAACATTATTAATAACAAAGGGGAAAAAATCGACGTTCATTACTTCCCAAACGAATTTGGACGTGGAAGTAAAAATTAACTGTTTGAACTAACTTGACTGCAGTGTAGTGTAGTTCCTGTTAGGATTAACTATGAAAATGAATGTAGGCAATTTTGTTTATAGATCACAACACTGATTGAAACATCAAAAACATATACTTAAAACAAAACAACACAACACAAACATTAAACCCACTTTTCTTTTGCCATCATCTTTTCCAAACAACAACCGTTACAGCTTTTTCCTCTCTTACATCTGTTGCCACTCTCCAACAGAGAAACTTACCTGTCATGGAGTTTCATCGTGCCGCAACATTCTCCCCACCTTGAGTTTGGGGGTACAAACTAAAAACAGTAAACATAAAAATAACATATGCATACAATTTGAGATAACAAAGAAGTACAAATAGCAATACAAATATTTCAAAATATTTGAATGCAAATTTAAATCAATATTTTAGAATTCAAATATAGAAAGTTCAAAAGTTTGTTTAGAAGTTTATAAATCCTGTCTTTTAACTGGTTTTATTTCTCGTCCTGAGCTAGTCAAGGGAACAGTTTTTTTAGAGTCAGTATTGAGCTCGGGATATTCAGTTACCACTTCCGGAACCTTCCGATTTTCCGATACGACTTGCTCGTAGTTTGGTTTCAATTCCAAAGGGTACAGTCGTTGGACTGGTATTAGTACATTTCCCTTTTCAGTTCGCAGTTTAACAAGTCTGATGATTCCATCTTTTCCTGGAAAAAGCTCCACTACTCTTCCTAGCAGCCAATGCAGCCTTTTTTATCATCTGTACGAATTAAAACTATGTCACCTACATTTACCTTATCTTCTCTTTTGGTAATTGATGAACGAAGGAAACCCAGGTACTCCCTTTTAAACCTTTGTTTTAGATTTTCACGAACCTTCTGAATATATCTCCATCTCAAAACAATATTAGTCTTTACAATTTGATCCAAATCGGAAGCATTATTCAATGGAATATCCTGAAGAAACATAGATGGGGGTAAAGTATTCAGCTCTTGTTTCTCAGATATGTAAGTTAGTGGTCTGCTATTCATGACAGATTCGCACTCACAGACGAGGGTTTGCAATTCCTCGAGAGACAAACTGGAGCGCCCAAGATTTTTTCTTAAAAGATCTTTCAAAATTCCAATCAAGCGTTCCCAGAAACCTCCCCACCATGGAGAGGAGGGTGGGTTAAACTTCTAACGAATTTCCTTGACTCTAAATTCACTTTCAATTGTAGTCCAATCTAATTGTTTCAAAGCTTTGTTTAGAACTGTAAAATTGATACCATTGTCTGAGTACATCACATACATTCGTCCTCTTCTGGCAATAAACCTACGCATAGCTTGGATGAAGTCATTTGTACTAAGTGAAGGTATTAGATCTAGATGGACAGTCTAAATACGGCACAAGTAAAAAGTACTATCCACACCTTTTGTTTAGATTTAGTCAAAATAGGTACAGCTAAATCTACTCCCGATACTTGAAAAACTGCTGCTAACTCTGTTCGATCTTTTGGAAGAGGTGGAAAAGTTACTTCAAGATGTTTCACTCTTTGCTTTTCACATGTTAAGCATTCTTTGATAACACTCCGGATAGACCTTTTCCCTTTCACTATCCAAACTCTTTCACGCAAAATAGTCAGAAGAGTTAATGTCCCAGCATGTTTGTTAGAAACATGTTCTTGGGCTATAAATCTTCTAACTGCCAGGTGTTTCGATGGTAGAATTATTGGAGAAATGAAATATTTCGATTCTTCTTCCTTTATCAATCTAGATTTCAATCGTAAAATTCCTTCTTCATCTTCAAATACTTGAAGACCTCTCAAATTTTTTCGTGTTTTTTCAATAGAGTAACATTCTTTTTGTACTACACGGAAAATAATCTTTTGTGCATTTAACAGTTCTTCATTTGTAAGTTCCGTATATTTTCTTAAGTCTTTGGCCTTTGGTGGAAAACGCAGTACCCAAGTCATAACTCTAATCATCTTTGGAAATCTAGAAAATCTTCTGGCTAACTGTAATGAAATTGACTCTAGCTCTGTGTTATTAGCAGAGATGACTGACTTTCGTTTCTCTATTTCTACTTCTTTTTCGTCAATATTTGCAGCTGACTTTGGCCACTGTTCCTTCGGATTCTGTAACCAAGCTAGTCCTTGCCACCACTTGCATTTTTAAAGTTGTTTAGGTCCACAACATCTTGATAAAATGTCTGCTGGATTCTGGTTAGTTGAAATATGGAGCCAATCTTCCAAAGTTGTCAATTTTCTTATCTCACTTATTCTGTTGGTCAAGAATACCGACCACTGTTCTCGACGAGTTATCCACGTAAGAACTGTGGAAGAATCGATCCAAAAGTAAGTCTTGATGTAGGGAAGTTTCAGGGCTTGCTTCATTGAAAAAAAAAAGCCTAGCGCCAATGACAACGGCTATTAATTCGATACGTGGAATTGTAATAGTCTTCATTAAAGCTATTCGTGATCTTGCTTGAAGTAATTGGACAGTCACTGAGCCCCTACTGGATTCACTACTTAAGAAAATGCATGCCGCATAAGCTGAGTTACTGGCATCAACAAAAGTATGGATACTTAAGTTGGATTCCTCCATCACACCTAATCATCTTGGAATTTTTATATTTTTGAAGTATTTCAGTTGCTTCCCCCATTTTAAAAATTCTTCTTTATTTCATCGTTCACTTCATCATCCCATGATTCTTTGGTTTTCCAAGTGGATTACAGCAAAACCTTAGGCTGAATCATTACAGGTGCCAAGAAACCTATGGGATCAAATACTCGACTAACCAATGAAAGTATTTTCCTTTTAGTTAATTTTTCTTTTTCATCAAATTTCAAAGATTCTGATCCTATTTCTAAGGTATCTAAATTTTTATCCCAAATCAATCCTAATACTGGTGACGTTGCATTTGTTGAAGATGCAGGAACGGCAGAACTTTCCCAGCCTCTGAGATCAAACATTTCTTCTTTCATTACATTAGTTGCAGATTCGATGAATGTTTCTAGTTCGGCATTATTTTGTACACTACTTACGCAATTATCGACTTAAAAAATTATGTATTAATTTTTTAAGAAATTCTTCAGAGTAACGTTCTTTTATTGATTCTTTTGATAAATGATGATTAAAAACTGCCATTAACAGAAAAGGACTGCTGGTGATGCCAAAAACAACTCGAGCATGTCGAAAAGCTCGCGTATTGCCCTCATTGTCATACCAAAGAAATCGTACGAAGTCTCGATCCTAATCATGTAAGGATATTTGTAAAAAAGCTCTTCTGATACCTGAAATTACACCAATTGGTTTCAGTCTAAATCTCGTCCAAATAGATGGAATTGTTTCAATTAAATTAATTACAGTCTCCAAGCAGTCGTTTAATGTTGGATGGTTGTGGATCTTAGCAGAGGCATCAAACACCGGTCTTATTTTGGTTGTGGATGTTTCTTTGATAACGGGTCGGTGTGGAAGGTATTGAGTACCAAGTAAATCATTTCCAGGAACTTTCTCAATAACTCCTTCTCCTAACCATTCTGTAAAGACTTCATGATACTTTTCTCTAAAATCAATTTTTTCCAACTTCCTGGTAGTAGATTCAAGTCTTTTCAAACACAACTCATAATTATCTGTTAGAAACGCACGATCCACTTTCCAAGGCATATGGATCTCGTATCTCCCATCTCTCTTTTGCCGAATTGTTTCTTGTAAAGTGAAACAGAACAGCCTTTTCAGTTTCCTCTCTTGAATTTTGCTCAATAGGATCCCGTAAACCAAGCAGTTCCAGATCCCATAGTGAAGAAACAGGAATATCTGCTTGAGATAACATGGTTATGATATTCATGCTTGTATCTTTTTCGTCGGTATATCGGGGTACTTTACCCATCAAAGTCCAATCTAACTTGGTTTCTAATGCTACTAAGCCTGTCTGTAACTCTTCTCGTCAACCAGAATTAACTTACCGGCAACGTCTGCACCCAAAAGTACCTCAATGGGCCCTGTGTTTTCTTGAATATCGGTTAATAATATATTTTCAGTTTTCAATTCATGTATCCAAGAACCATTTTTTACACTAGAAATATCATTACAAATGACATCATGATCTAAAACATCTAATTTACAAATATAGTTACCATTTAGACTACTCAAGTGAATTTCATAACATTTGTGTTTATACATCCTTGTTTTCGTTCCGCCAAATAAGGAAGGGCAAAATTCCTCCTCCCTCTCCAAATTAAAACCCAAATCTTCAGCAGTAGATTTCAATATGTGTGATTTTTGCGATCCCGTATCAATAATAGCTCTAGCTTTACGCTCTTTCTTGATGCCATGTACATTTACAACAATAATTTGTAATATAACTTCATTCGTTGCCCAAGAATGTAAAGAATCTACTGTTTTTTCATTAATATTTTTATCATTTACCTCTTGTTTTAGTGAATCAGATTTATTACATACAATGTTTGAGCACATGAACTTTAAATGTCTTTTAGAACACAATTGACACTTTATTTGAGATCGACATTTAGAAGCAAGATGACCCTTAGCCAAGCAGACCCGGCACGATCATTTCTTTTTTATTATTGCGATCTTTTCCTCCTCCCTCTCCTAGTGGGATGAGAAAAGGTCTTTTTATTAAACCTTGAAACATGAACCTTGCAACCAAACGCACATGTTTCGTTTTATTCTTGAATGAATAATTCAGCAGAAGGTGAGAGCGCACGTTGGCTCTCTGCCAAGTGCTTGCATTCGCGTTCATAGGGAAGTATTTCAGATCTACTTAATTTTATTTTTTCTTCTGAATACATTTCGCTCTTCAGAAACGAAACTATTGCATCCAGTGTTGATATACTCTGTTCGGAGTCAATATTTTTTTCTTTATCTTTTAAAGGATCGCAATGTATGGGTCGGTAACAAACTTTCGACAAAAGGATGTAATATTACACCGCACTGATCTGTAGTTACACCTAAACTACTTAGAGCCAGAAGTTGAGTAGAAAGTTTATTATACAAACTGCTTAAAGAATCTTGTTTCTTTTTAGTAGTATTATTTAAAAGAAGTTTCAATAATTCTCGTACATAAAAATCAATTAATAGTTCTTTTCGTCCATATCTTTCAGTTAAACTTTCTATCGCCAAAGGGTAATTTTCATTCGTAATAGGAAAAAATTCAACAAGCTCTCTAGCTTCTGACTTAATTTTTGTCGACTGAATGAAGTAATGAAATTTATCACAATCAGTTAAATTTTTATTTTCCTGTATGTTTTTAAACTGATTCCGGAAAGTTAACCAATCTCGTAATTCACCGCCAAATTTATACAATTCATCTTCAGGAAGTCGCGACAAAATCGTTTTATACGGATTCTTACACACAGTCAAATGAAAATTGTTAGAATTGCTACTTTCTTTATTGTTTTGTTTGCTCCTAATATTCTCTAATACTCGTTTAGACTTTAATTCCATTCTCAAAGCTTTTTCTCTATATTCTTCGACAATATTAAATTCAGTTTCGAATTCTGTTTCATCTGTGAAAGCATCTAAATAATTATTATGTGTCAACTCTAATGAGTCCGTTTTTTTCTTAAACAAATAAAAACACATTTCAATTTCTTCTGCGTCAGGATTCTCATCAAGCAACACACTCTCTAACTTAGTGTATGATTTCGTAAATGAATCACGCTGTGCTGTTTTATTTCGTTTAATAATTTCCATATTTACTATCTTATTAAATTAGTTCATGCATACAATGATAAATGTTTGTGTTCAATATCTAATTATATCAATAACTTCAAAATGGAAATTAAATTTTCTTACCGTTATCAAACTCCAAAACAAAACCAGCCCACCTTGGGATGCCAGAAATGTAATTCCTATTAGGATTGACTATGAAAATGAATGTAGGCAGTTTTGTTTATAGATGGCAACATTGTAGGAAATATCAAAAGCATGTATTTAATTCATAACAGCACAGCAAAAACATTAAACGCGTTTTCCTTTCGCCATCATCTTTTCCAAAACACAACCGTTACAGCTTTTCCCTCCCTTACATCTGTTGCCACTCTCCAACAGAGAAACTTACCTCTCATGGAATTTGATCATGACGCAACAACTGTATTTAAGGCAAATATTTTAACGTGGCAATATATGTTTTAATTTTCTTATCAATAAAAATTGTAGTTAGTGTGTTCTAAATTGTATACCTTTTACTGACTTCACGAAGATAAAAACAATTTTGACGTGTAAAGTACAAATACTCAATTTATAATTTGATCAAATCAAAAATAAGTGAATTATTGCATCTAATATTTGACACTACTTTTACCCTACGTTTAATTAAAAAAATCATGTTTTTGATGAATTTTCTGCTCTATGTTTTAAAGAATGCACTTGTTAGAAGTTCAATTCCATATTTTATCGTTCTCCCCCGGGATGCCACATATACCAGAGGCACTGCTTAAGGTAGCATTGCTTGAATTAAAAGAAAATAATAAGAATGAATTGAAATTAAAATAGGAAATTGTATCTTGTATAGTAATGCAGATAATTCAGTAATCGAAATGAAATATGTGCAGTAGTTTGCGAAATACTTTTACACTTCTTATTTTAAAACATTGGTGAAAATGTTTAGAAGAAAAAATTCTCAAATTGATTTGACGGTAACATAAAATGGTTTACTTTTTTTTTAAATACAGTAATTCACAGGGCATTTTATTTTACTTAGTTGAAACTTTGGATAGTTATTGAATATCGATAGCAATACATTTGAACTCAAGTGATTTTAATTTTGCAATTTAAGCCTCCCGTCTACCTTCTATTTTACCGGAAAATGTCCGACGATTTTTCCTCTACGGTTTCGTGTGCCATCTAATCATTCACTAGGACTTAAGTGATAAGATTCTAATCTTGAACAATTCTGTTTCTCATTCTGTTTTTATAAATGCGAAACAGAACTGTTGTTCTTTCCCCCAATGTTGACATTCACAGCATGCTGCATGAACATGAATCTTTATAACGTAGCCTTTTTCATCGACTTTTTTCTTTTCTGGCCGTGGCAGATTAGTGGTAATAATCGTGGACAGCATTATTTTCAATTATGAGTGCGAACCTTGATGCCGCTATACACACGTCGTGTAGCCGGAAATCTGTCGAGGCCCATATTCCTCCAGTTGTCGTGGTGTGGACGTTAAGAAAGGGGTGTGCCAGCTCAGGTGTCGTCATCGTCACATGACCGAAGTTTAAATTTACGAGGTTTGTCGCCAATAGCCCTCATGTTGCTTCTCTTTACGACGTTAACAATAATAAAACAAACATTTTCCTAGAATTGGACCTTCTTGAATGTTATACTTTAAGAAGTGCCGCTTAAGAAAATAATTTGCTCAAGTGTGAAAAAATGCTGTCAAAATGACGAGGCATTCGTGAAACATTACCTAAAAAATGTAAGAATGGGATGCCTGGAATCTCGAATACTTTCGGTCGGTATGAAGATGATATTTTTCAATCAGAAGAAAATATTTATTTATTATGCAATGTCTCTGATTCACAGGACGCAAACATTTTAAAAATGTGTTACGTCTATTTTTTTTTTCCATTCTTATGAAATGAAAATTAATCGAACCTGTGTAACATCTCGAGTTCCATTGCAAAGTCCTTTATCCATTTGTGAGAGTATCAAAGGAAATCAACTGAAACGAAATGGGCTACTTAAAAATGCGCATTAATGGATGAAAGAGGGGCGCGAGAGAGAAGGAATTGTTTGTGAAACCAACTTTTTTAAATACAATGCATGAATAGCGTATTGAAATATTTTCTCTCTTCCACCGGTGACAGTATTTTGTTTCTTTCTGAATGAAAAAATGCCTAAATTAGCTAAACTTTTCCAGAGTGTTAAACCATGCCTTTTTAAATCCTTTGTATAAATTCAGCAAAATTATCCTCGATTTAAAGCTGTTATGTGGAATGTTACAATAACAAAAAAAAAAGGGGGGGGGGGAGAGAAATGAAGAAGGCTCTACTTTCGGTTATCTTCCATTACCAGATATTCAAAACACATACGCTAAGTGTGCATCCACCCTCCCACCCATTTTGTGAAGCGACTCTTAGTTTTTTTTGTATCCTCTTTTCCATCCCCTGGTTTCCAGTAATCCCCCCTGCTCTTTCACGGATTTTTGTTCATGTTATTAAACTTAGACAAAGAAAGAGTTGCTCCAGGCATTTGCTTCTCTAATATATATACATAGCTGATACCCACCCGCTTCGCTGGGCAGACGATAATATTATATTTCGCAAACTATACGTATAGTAAAAAGTCACCCCATATATATATATATATATATATATATATATATATATATATATATATATATATATATATATATATATATATATACTCTTTCTCTTCTATATATGAAAACAATCCTGTCGACTAAATGTAACGCATTTACTTTAACGTTTGTTCAATATTATTAAGGTCATTCCATATATGGCCAGAAATACTTTTTATTTCCTTGCTTCAGACTTTAGTCGGACTTCAGCCCTGGGGGGCAGAAGCGAAGTTATATACAAAATTTCAAATGATTATCAGAGTGAGAGAAGGATCAGCAGCCAAAGAAGGGCAGTATGAAAGGAGAAGCATAAGAGAGAGCGCCTTTTCAGCTGAGTTTTTGCTATTTATATGAGGAAAAATTCAATTAAACGTCAGAGTCTAAAAGCTGTCTGAATGGAAGGACTTCCAGGAAGATAAGTATAGAACCAAAGTCTATTGAGGATCATCCCTACAGGTCATTTACATGAGGAAGAGCATTGTCAGCGAATCTTTTAAAACGTGAGTTAAGATTAATTAAAAGAATAGAATTGCCCAGCAGGAAATACGAAAGAACATTATCGTTAAGGAAGATTGGGCAAATTTGGTAAAATTAAATTATTTAGTGAGAAATTAATGTGAATTAGTTCGTCATACATGTATATGTGTGTGTGTGTGTTTGGATAAAATCATTCCACATTATACATGTTACACCTAATATTGAAAAGATTCAACATTTAGAAGATTCTTTATGTGCTTAGCTTTTCAAATATGAAATATCCGTACAGCATTGTGTCTATCACTTGTATTTTGCTCTAAATTTAATACTAAAAAAAAAAGGAGTCGATCAAGTCAGGACGTCCCAATTCTCTTACGTATATATTTGCGTCTTGAGTTTGGATTTATGCAGCCAGCAGGGTTCTCCAGTAAGCAAGGTGTCTTGCATATTGCCACTCCGGTATCAAGTAACCAATTTAGCTATTTTTCAAAATGCCGCTAAGTTTTTTTTGAGGCTATTCACACATTCACCAACCATTAGGTTCAATCCAAACTTTATTTGTTTCTATCCACTAAACCTGTATGTTTCCTAATTTCGACATGCACAATTTCTCATAAAGAACCCTTCCTTCAAAATCTTGCCATTTCTAATATTAAATAATTGAGAACATTTTCCATCCCATAACATAAATCTCACCAAAAGTAAAACTTATTTAAGGTAATAATACATAAGTATGCATATAAAAAAAATATACACCGTTTGGCTTCGGTCAAATCATTTTTGGCGATAAAGTCCTTAAGTTACCTACTGATGCATAAAATTGATTAACAATTAAAATTACATTTTGGGTAGACTTCCGTAAAATCCGTTCTTAGTGAGGTGTCCATGCATAAATGAATGCTTTATCTTTAGAATTTCAGAGTCAATCCGGTTTGTCTTAAAGATCTCTCGACATGAGTCAGTCAATTGGTATTTCCTTACCATATATATATGCCATAACAACATATATATATATATATATATATATATGCTATATATATGCTCTCTCTCTCTCTTCTCTTTCATTATAAAACAGATAATTACAAGAAGTCAGTTCTTTTGACTAAGTGGCAATGTTTCACGCATGTAAAATTGTTGTGACGTTTCTTTCTATTTTTTGCTAGTAATTATTGTTCTGGTAAAATGAACTTTTAAAAAAATTTTATTACTGCAAAAGCTTGGTAATAGATAGCGTGATTTAAAAAAAATTTAAAATTTCTGAATAAATAAAAAGATATAACAATACACAGCAAGAGACGTTTTACTTAAATGTAATTCATTACTGTGTGGAGTTGAATTAATTAAAATCTTCTATTTCTTCTCTTACAGTCTTTGATTAAGAAATTTGATTCGAAATTGAATTATACAAAACATCTCTTGACCCCTATCGAGTTTAGGTCCACTAGCATTCATTCTTTAAAGACAGCAACAAATAGCTCAAAATCGTTTACCGTGTTGTTTTTCTAAAATTCTTTACAACACCATATCTTTATTTTGGCCTTTGTAAGAAATAAATGCAGGATGCTGAACATTTTACTAAGGCTTTCAGAAATCATTTCGAAAATGCATCTATAAGAGTTGTACAGAGCAGGCCAACAAATGAAACGCTGAGAATTTAAACAGGCCGATATTTTTTCTTCTTCTTCTTTTTTTTTTTTTTTTTTTTTTTTTTTACAACTAACCGATGTAAAGAAGGAAAATGAACAAGACAGATGACCGATTCCACAGCAAAATCTATTTCGTTAGAAAAAATCCTTCTAAAATTTCACGACGCTCTTTCTCCGATCCAACGCTTTTTTTGTTTCAGCGTTATCGTGGGTTTCCCCAAACTCGTGTCATTTATCAAATGCAGCTATGTCAGTAGAGTTAGCGTATAATGAAGTGTGGTCAAATTGTGCTTCCCTATTGGATGTACTCGGAAAATAAACAATTGTCCTTATATTCATTAGTATGAAATTTGCTTGGCTTAAAGTATTATTTTTTCATCTTTCTTCTAATTTTATTTGATTCACTCGTTGATTTTTCTTGCGGTCACTCAGGAAAAAACTCGATTTTTTGTCTACATACATGAAGCAAAGCATTCTAAAATTTTTCAGCATTAAAACACGCGTAAAATTTTTACTGATCGAAACTAATAGTGTAATGGATCGTAATGCTTTTCGTATTTCTAAATTCTTATTTAATTCCCGATCTTTCTGTTGTAAACACGCGAAAGTGTCGGAATTTAAAATCTTCCAGGTTTCGTTACCACACATTATCAGTCGGAAGAAAAACTAAAACTAAAATAAGTTGGGTAAATATCATTTCCCTCAACAATGGCTCATCATTTAACAGCATGGATTATAAACAAAAGTATTTGCTAGTTCCGAGCAAAATGAATTTAATAATTGTCCTTCATGTTTCGCTGGCAGGGGCGTCGCGGCCGTGGTTTAAAATTACGAGGTCCGTCGCCAATAGCCCTCGCGTTGCTTCTAGTGCGACGTTAATAAAAACTAAACTAAAATCAGATTCTTCACAAAACGTAAACACAATTTTCGTCCAATTTAAAAAGGAAAAACTAAATAGGATTTAGACGAACATCGTTCCCTCTCATGTGAAACAAATGTTTAACGGCATGGATGTAAACAAAAGTGTTGCTTCGTTCCGAGCAAAATAATTTAATAATTGTCCTTCATGTTCCTTTGGCAAGGCGTCACTTGACCGTGGTTTAAAATTACAGGTCTTAATAGCCCTCCGTTGCTTCTGAGTGCGACGTTAATAAAAACTTATTAAAATCAGATTCTTCACAAACGTAAACACAATTTTCGTCCACAAGGAAAAACTAAATAGGATTTGAGACGAAGACTCGTTCCCTCTCAGAATTGAAACAAATGTTTAACGGCATAGTTTGTAAACAAAAGTGTTGCTTCGTTCGAATAATTTAATAATTGTCCTTCATGTTCCTTTGGCAAGGCGTCACTTGACCGTGGTTTAAAATTACGAGGTCCGTCGCCAATAGCCCTCGCGTTGCTTCTAGTGCGACGTTAATAAAACAAACTAAAATCAGATTCTTCTGACAATAAGCACAATTTTCCGTCAATTTAAAAGGAAAAAAACTAAATGGGATTTGGAGCGACATCTGTTCCCTCAAGGTGAAACAAATGTTTAACGGCATGGTTGTAAACAAAAGTGTTTACTTCGTTCCGAGCAAAATAATTTAATAATTCCTTCATGTTCCTTTGGCGAAACTTAATTGTGCCTAGCGTTTATTATTACAGGGTTATGTGGGGCCGCAGTAGCCTAATTGAATTCAGTTCGACAGGTTCGATTCTTGGCACCAAAGACTCGACTTGTGTAACCAGGGGCTGATGCTCGTTAAAGATTTGTTCAGGACCCAAAGTCCTCCCTGTTGTTATTGGCCAATTGATGGTAGAGAGGAGTACCAGCTCAGGTGTCATCTTCGTCTAACTTGACCGTGGTTCAAAATTACGAGATCCGTCGCCAATAGCCTTCTTGTTTGGCTTTTTTCGACGGTGTAAAATAAACCAATTAGGAGTTATATTACGTGTCAGAGAGACGTACTATAACATAGCGGCCACTTTTCTAATTCAAAGCACTCCTTGCCCACTAATTTTCCCTCACCTACATCCCCGCATTTTTTTTTGGAGACGTTTAGGTCGCCAGTTACACCCTCTTTGTATATATTATATATGGTTTCTGCGCCATTAAACTCACCATAACATTCGTCAAACGACAGCTCACAGGCATCTCGTTCTCAAAGCTTCCTCAATATCTAACGCGAGGACGTTGTTCTATGATAGATGTAAAAAGTCTCTGCCACACGTTCCGGTTTCCTTAGTGGCATCGGACCCGATTGTTTTCTTTTGTTAACGTAGCACTTTTTTGCGCCATTAAACTCCACAAGTGAGCTGCTGCATAACACAACATCGCATTCAGTAACACGAGGACTGTTGGCGATGGACATCCTTTATTTTGATCTCGTTCTGAAACGACGAGGACGACACCCTCGAGCTGGCCCCTGTCAAATTCCACCTCGCCAGCGGATAGGAATACGTGCAGCGGGGCTTTTTTTTTAAAAAATTGACCAAACATTTTCTCTCTTTATCAACGTAACCAAGTTTGAGAAATGAAACCGGCTTTCTAATGCATTGACCTGATTCGATACTAGTCTCATTTTCCTTGTGATATTTACTTCTTAAGGCGACGTTAATAAACCAACCGATCTTTCTTGGTATTCCCATTTTATTCCATTCTCTCAAAATTGGACATCCATGAAAGAGACATAACTTTGATCTTTTTCTTTCACATAGGGTTTATCTTTGGTGACAGCGCGCCGCTGGATACTCTAGCAATCCTTCTCTATATTTTGACCCAACTTCTTGTAAACCAATTCTTATGTTGTTCCATTTTCTCATGTCAGGTGTGGCTCTTGCACCAAAAGTCAAGAAAGATTTATTGCGGAAAGGTCTGGTGTAGTAATACGTAATAAACCAACTTTTCCCTCAGCTCACATTCATCAAATATGAACCTACGGGATCTGCGATTTGTTAGCGAAACTTAGCAGAGTCATTGCTTGAAGTGACAAATAATAAAGAAATTGATATATAAGGGCGATTTATACTTACAGAATGATCGACTTACGTAGTCAACATATACTTATATAGAATGAAGTTGTATAATTATATTTTCCTTCCTATCATTTTCTATTCTATTAGGATATCTACTTGTATTCATTACTTGATTAACTCGTGTGATTTTATAGTACTTTCTGCCGCAGAATGGCGCTGCATGGCCACTCTGGTTCTCACTTTTTCGTTCAGATTTCAGGCAAACTTCACACGATAAGTAGCAGCATTACGTCATCAGTTTATCAAATCTCGAACAATCTTTTTTAAAAAAAATCTTTTCTGAAATTCAGAAGCTCGAACAGAACCCTATTAGTGTGGAATGTAATAATTAACTTGTTAATACATTATTTTTTTTAGAGCTGGGAAATGTGATATCTCAGTCAATTTGATTGCATATGAAAATAAGAGATTTTTAAGTGTGTAAACGTGAATTGTGATCAAAGTTTCAAACTATAGTATTTGAGCAGTGAATGTGTGTTGAGCACGAGAATGTTCATCGATTTCTTACTTTTTTGCTTGTATTCAGTCAATTAATTCAGTTTCTGTCTCTCTTTTTTTATCCTACAAATTCATTTGGAAGGAGCTAGAATTTATGAAGAGAAGCAATCTCCAAATTCTCTATTGAAGACATCAAACAACTTTTAGAAGAATTAAAGAAAGTATGGCGTAAAGTAATTTCACTTGAGGAATGAGGACAGTTGATGTTATTTTATACGGGCATTTAAGGAATCTACAGAAATTATCAATTGGCTATAAAAAAAAAAAAACCCATCGGCGCCTTCTCTCCCTTTCTTACTCTATGCATATTTTACTTTCGTAATTAACTGAAATTTATAGTCCATCTGAGCAATCATTAAAAATCATCTAAATTTTAATCCTTGGCGAAAATCAAGGCGTAGTTGCGTCTCAGATACTGAAGAACGTAGAAATATTTACTGTATTCTTTATTCTTCATCTTTCTTCCAATTCTATTTAAAGCTTAAATTTCTTCACTTTATAAATTTTGAAGGGTACGCTACGCAACCGATGACAACTAAACCTTTCGTGACAACATTGGGTTCTCTTTTAAATTTAGAGTGAATAAGAGTTACAATGAATCTTACCCTTTCTTCACACCCGAAAATTAGGTACAAATAAGTTGGCCGTCTGTAAACCTCCTTTTTTTTTCCTTTTAATCTCAGCTTGGGGAAAATTGAGTATTTTTTTGTTACTCTGGATTAAGAGAGATACGAGAAATAAATATCTTTAACAAAACACATAGTTCAACCTTACAGAGTGTGAAACATTTTTAAATCTCTGGTAAATAGATATTTCTATGTGAACCCTGTGATTAAATTTTTTTCCTATCCGATTCTTATAATTATATTGCTCTGGCATAACATCTAATCGACCCTTTCAAGTCTAAAAGTTAAACAACGTAATAAATCCTCAAGGAATTTTAAATCAGAAACACTTCACTTTCTGTTCATCCAATTCCAAATTCTTTTTCCCACCAGCACAAACGCGATTGATATGTTTATAATACAAAGAGGCTCGGGTGATTTTACATTCCTCTCAATGCACTTCTGTTTATTTCAGACTCCTGCAAATGAAACAAGTGGACGTTTAGCGCAGGCGATTTTTTTTCCCGATTAAAACCAGAAACTTGCCGATCTCGCTTTCGCAGAGTCAAAATAATTTAAGGGTGACCAGATAGATATCATTTCGCTCTCTTTTATCCTTCCAATTCTTTTTTATTTGTGAGATGAATGGATATTTTTCTTTTCACGATCAATTCGTTCAGTGACTTTTTTGGTATTTATAGCAAGAGCATTTATCTCAAATAAATAACCTTTCAGAATAATAGTGATAAAACAGCCTCTCCTTATTTTTACAGTATTGCTTTTTTTTTATTGGGTTCTTTCATTCCAAAGGTTCGGCAGAGATGACATTAAATTCATTCTCACTCTAATACATTTAACTCATTACCTTACAACTTTCTGCCACCAACTACATAGAAAATTGATCATTAATCCGGATAAAATTCGATATATGAGCATTTAGCTGTTTTCAGGAAAAGAGTTTTAAACCTTTCAAATGATTTCCTGGTTTTTTCTACTCACTTTTTTTGCTTAATATTCCTTCTTCTTATCTTTTAATTCGAGAAAAGTGGGAAAATGACATCCGAGAAAGAGAACAAATGTACAACCGCAGATTCCTTTCAGGTGGAAGAAATCTCGCGATCAGTTGAAGCGGCTGGTGACGCGCTCGAGGTGCCCTAGTCCACACCCCACAACCGTGTCTTCCTGTTTAGATCAGGGCTTCACCCCGGTTTTCATTCTGATCCTAAAATAGAACCCACCTTTAAAACAGCTTCGAAAATATGTGTGGAAAAGCAATGTCGAGATTGAAAAAGTTCCTCTGTGAAGGTCTCGAACGAACTGATTAGGCCAATCACCCCATTTAACCTGTATCTTCTGTTAGAAAAATATTTTTAAGTAATTACTTTTCATTGAGCAAGTTTCTCATTAAACCAATTGGACTCGTGATAAGAGCAAGCAATATTTCTGTTTTATTGACATTTTTTATAGTCCAATATATATCTGGGAACCAAACACAATCCACATCATACGTACATTTTGAAGATGACAAGCACTTCCTTAACTGGTTGTAGTGCTCGATGACCAATAGCTGAATTTATTGCATTCAGCTCTCACAAAAATAAAAATTATGAATCATGGTTTTGAAGAGGCATGGCCCTCAAGCTCAAAGATTACTCTGAGAAAGAGACATCAGATATCCTGTTAAACCTTTCATAGCGACGTATCCAAGGACCTTTCTAGAAGTGTACTAGAAGCTTTTGCACCAGCAAATATAAGTACCATAAGAAAGAGTTTCTTTGAAAATATTATTTAAATTTGAATTATCTACCTATAAATTAGTGTACATAATCATCTAAGTGTTTTGGCATTAAGGTAATCTATATAAATGCATACCTGAAAAGAAAGACATTAACCACATGTAGTAATCCTTCCTTGCTTGCATTGTATAATTCAAACCTTTCGCTACTCTTCAATAACTATTCTCTCATCTACATCAATCATGTCTTATTCATTAATAGATATTTTCACCTCCAAACACCATCATAAAAGTACCCATAGTATTAATTGAAGGAGATTGCCCACCATCAGGTACTCCAGCTGTTTCGAAGTAAGATAAATAATAATACAAATAAGTGACAATTGTTTATGAATATCACCAAGAAGCAGCACGAGTGCTATTGAGTGGACCACGTATTTTGACTCTCTGTCATATGACCAGGAGAACAGCCGAGCTGGTCATCTCAAACTTCCACCTCATAGAGCGTGACAGAATCTTCGAACAGGTTCGCACATGCATCAGCCTCCTTTATATGGAGCGTCTCTGAGTCAGGGCTCCGAGCTCGCTGACACAATGCAAAAGCGCTGGACTCGTTTGCGACTACATAGTCACTAGGCTAATAAGGCCCGCTTGAGAAGATTAAAATAAATTTCACAGTCACAGAAACCTGATTTTAGCAGTCTAAAAATTGGTGATTTTTTTAAATTGCCCCTCTCTATTGACACACGTTACAATAAATGGGACACTGCCATCAAGTGGCATAAAATGGAGATTAGAAAATTAACTAAAGTTTACTTAACAAGAACTGTAATGTTAAATCTTGAGACTACAAGTTTTTCATTCTTCTACAATTTGATTCGTTATAACGAGTCTAAATTATAAAAGAAAAAATGAAAAAATGAACATTCACTTTGAAACAAATTACTAATGCATCGATCAATAACTCCAGGTCTAACATTGAAAACAACATTTTTTTTGCAAGGTACGCATTCATCAACACATAACACCTTTTGTTAGTCGCAGCACAGAGTGGTCTGATCGTTCCAACGCTTTCCGTCGCAAAAGTTGTTTTCTCTTTCTTTCTTTTTTTTTTTTTCATGAAATCTTTTGTTGCGAGTAAAATGTGATAAACAGCTTTCTGAATCATCGACTCTCGTTGTCCATCGAAGCAATCATGACACCCTTGGAAAAACCTTTTTCACTGCAAAACCTTTTCCTGGTCGATCGACTTAAAATTTTGACACGTTTCAAGCAAGGTTAGTACTCTAGAAAAATGGTTACTGGTTTACTACGAGCGCCATCTCTGGGTTAGTCTCTGGGTTATTGATCGATGTGTTTAAATCATTGGTATTAAATAATCTAATGAATAAGACACTTGATTTAAAAGGGTCTCGAATGTCCTTCAAGAAACTCAGGGAGCCGCGGAAGTGCAGTGCTGATGGGGGAATTGCGGCCGGGGGTTTCCTCGAATCGTGGAGTTCGGAGACTTGATGCAAATAATGCCCTTTGTGCCGTGGTTGTGCACGTTAAATCTGTCAGAGGCCTAAGAGTCCCTCCCCGTTTTGAGTGCTGTGCATTTTAGGATGGAGTGCAATCTCAGATGTCCCCCTCGTCCTTGACGGAGGTTAAAAGTAGGATATTTTACTTAGCAATCGTGTTGCTTCTAGTACGACGTAAATATTAAAGTTCTAAAATTTCAATGAAACAAGTAAAGGGAAATTGTAATATAGACATTGTTCTAAGCAAGATCATACCTTCCTTCTTTAATAATTCAATATCATGAGTTGGACTGAACGCTATAGAATGGTGTGTGAGAGGTCTGCAATATTATTTAGTAATCAAAAAACGGAATTCAGGAGGTTGACACTCTGTAACTTAAAGGTGAATATTAATGAAATACTGCTCGAAAAAAGTATTGTCATATGTTATATCACAGAATTTACATCCTGGAAAAAAAATTGGTTATTAAAATTATATCGTCATTTTTTCTTATGTAATTACTGCGCTTATGGATATCAATAACAAAATATAAGCTTTTGATAATATTCTTATTCAAATATTAAATAAAGTTTTTTTGAGAATCCGGTTTTATATTGCAACACCAGTTGGAGATTTAAAACTTTAGAACTAATTGCTGAGTATTTTTTAGACAACTAATACACATTTTAATGTAAAAAGTTTTCAATTCATTATATCATTTTCCTCAAAAAACATGTCGCATTGTATTACATTTCAAAGATTTAAAGTAATAAAAACCTATTGAGAAGACTTGATATGTTAAACAAAAGAACATTCAAATGTTTGAAAAAAATGACGAGGTTTAGTTGGTTTTAATTAACGTCGCGCAAACAATATGTAGTCGATTGGCAGAAAGGACCTTGTAATTTTAAAATTCGTTCTTGACAGGGATGACGACTGAACAGGCACACTTTTCCTAATTTCCACTGTAAAGTCTTAATGTGCGGAAAAATAAAACTCAGGACTTGACAAAATTCGTGTCCACGAACATGACAACTAGGGTTCAGATGCACCACTGGATATATCTAAAAGAAAATACGTGAATTAAAAAAAATTTAAACTTTCCTTTCTACTATGTTTTATATCCTTGTTAAAAGGTTCATGTCCTGTTAGTAATATCCTTGAAATATTCAATCAATGTATTTATAATTTTCTTACTGTCTACAAATTTCATTTATTACATTCTATAAATTTTAACTTATTATATAATTTTTAAAGTATATTTCTCATACTGATAAAATATTGATGTTACTTCAAATTAATATTCTGATACATCAAACCACACACATTTAATTAAATTTAAAAAAAACAATTATTAATGGTACATTTTATACAAAAGATTCATTGATTATAATTATGTCAGTTTATACACGCATGAGAAAGGTAACGCATATATTAAATATCGTAATGTTTTTTAGTTTCAGTTTTAGCGAAATATTTGAACAGGTATATTTTCCCGTTGGATTCGACTGATTAGTATTATTTTGAGCTAATTACCATTCATTATTGAATACGCATATATCTTTCTATCTTCAAAATCAATATTATTCCTGTGAAAGTGTTTGAGACTAGGACAAGTAAGATTTTTTTAAGGAAGAAAGACTTGTAGCTTTATCATTTACTTGAACGTATGGATAGAGAAAAATGTGAATGTCAGTTCTCAAAGACATTTTCTTCTAATGGAATACTGCTTACATTTGCACTTAGCAACTCATTCAAAAACTTTTGCCTTGTAATAAATGCAATCGTATTCTTCGATCATGATCTGACACATCAGTGTGTTCGTGCACGGCAATTACCATATACTTGCAGGTGCGGCAATTTCCACAAAGTTTAAATTAAATGAACATTTAAAGCTTCATTCAAATGAGAAGTCTTATTCGTGCCAATGTGTTATGGAGCGTTTTCTCAAGATCTGGCAAAATTCATTTACGTATTCACACAAGGAGAAACCTTACGTTTGTGACGTTGTCAAAGGTTTTTCTACTAAAGAGAGGTTTGAAAAAAAAACATTACCGTATTCATACGAAGAAAATATGTTGTGAGTGTTAAGTGCGATTTCGATCAAGGTGGTTCGTTGATGCGCCATTTGCGTATTCATGCCTTGGCATGGCGAAAGACCATATGTTTGTGATGTTGTAATAAGACGTTTTCTCGAAATCATTACTTAAATGATCACCTCATACTTCAGCCTGGAAATGAAAAACGTTACATTTATTGAATTCACCAAAAGAAATCCTTCAGTCAACGTGTTGGTAACGTGGTTGCAATCATGATTTAAAATACGATTTTCCTTAACCATACTAAGGAAAAACCTTATGTTTGTGAATTCTGCAACAAATCAGATCGACGTGGTCATCTAAAACCCATTTGCGTATTCATACTAAGGAAAACTATATGTTTGTGAAGTTTGCAGTTTCGCTTGCAGTACCAGAAGTGCATAGGAAGCCATTTACGTATTCATAGCAAAGAAAAAAGCCTTACATTTTGTAGATTCTGCAACAAATCCTTCAGCATTTGTTATTTAAAAAAAATACATTTGCGCATCCATACTAAGGAAAATCATATGTTTTGTGATGTTTGCAGTTACGCTTACTGACAGTGCCTTAGAAGACATTTACTTATTCATTCCAAAGCCAAAACCTCACAATTGTGATTTCTGCAAAATCTTTCAGTCAAATTAGTCATCTAAAAACACATTTTGCGCATCATACTAAGGAAAAACCTACGTTTGTGAATTTGCAGGAAATCTTTCACACAAAATTGTAATTTAAAAGACATTCATCTGTACTGAAGGGATGCCTTCATGTTTTTTGATAGCAGTAATGATGTCATTCTCTGAAGGCTGTCATAAAGTCAATTATTCATCAAAGGAATTAACACTTTTCATCTATTCCAGCAAATATATTTTTTTGGATCGGATATTTGATATTTTCCTTGTACGACATTTAGAATAAATTTTTAATTAGTGAATCTTTCTCCAATTGATTTATTTCTAATTTCCTCTTTAGAGAACGATTTGTACTTTAATATGTGACACAAATTTATAGAATTTTTATATTTTAACATTATCACTGAGTTATCTGTTATTACATTTTTCAATTGTAACATTACATCAACATTTCAGTGATAGATACAAATTATTTTCGGAAGGTTTCATGATAAAGTTGTGTTCATAAAATATGTCACGAGAAAATTGCGGTATGATGGTGCATTGGATTTTATAAAATACTCAATCATTTTAAACCAATTCTCATAATATTAAGTAGGAAAATAATAAGCTAACGCATGTGAAATATATTCATTTGTGGACTTTTCCAATAATGTGGAAGAAATATTTTTTGGACTGTATTGATGAGAATTTGTTTTACTTAAAATTTTATTACGAAAACGCAATCTTTTATTGTTAGGCTCATGTTACTAGTAATTTACATTTTTTTTGAAATATTTTATAAAATGAGAATACATATTTGTATTCTGAAACACTAAATAAAAACTTGCCTTTCATTTCAGTGTGGGTTTTTTTTTTATTGTAAATCATAAAATGTTTAATGTTGAGGAATATCTAATAATTCTTCTATTTTTGATTTTTTTTTATATATATGAACATGCTTTTTTCGATTGTGCTTGAAATTTTAACGTTGGTGTAGAGTACTGACACAGTTAATGATTCGATTTAAATCTTAATGTGAAAGTTGGAAAGTTTGTAAGAAATATTTTTTGTAAATTGTAACTATATACTTATTTGTGCGCTAAATGTAGGTGGGTAATTATTTACCATAATATTATATATATTCAAATGCATTTTAAATATATTGAAGATTCCAATATTTCATAATATTATTTGAATTAAATATTTAATTTTATGATGAAATATTTTAATGGTATAATAGGAAATATTTTAATATACTTTTCAAATACTTCAGATTAATTCTTAAACCCTTTTATTTAAAAAATATAATTTTTTTAAATGAGAGCGAGATTTAGATAAAAATCTGGTTGTTTGCAATACATTCAAAACAACCAATGCGTAACT
>BMAW01045088.1:62316-85868 GCA_019974015.1 Nephila pilipes
AAATCTATTTCGTTAGAAAATCCTTCTAAAATTTCTTTTGACGCTCTTTCTCCGATCCGAAGCGCTTTTTGTTTCGAGATTATCGTGGGTTTTCCCCAAACTCGTGTCATTTATCAAATGCATGCTATGTCAGTAGAGTTAGCGTATAACCGAAGTGTGGTCAAATTGTGCTTCCCTAATGGATGTACTCGGAAAATAAACAATTACTTGTCATATATTCATTAAACATGAAATTTGCTTGGCTTAAAAGTATTATTTTCATCTTTCTTCTAATTTTATTTGATTCACTCGTTCGGTTTCTTGCGGTCACTCAGAAAAAACTCGATTTTTGTCTACATACATGAAGCAAAGCATTCCTAAAATTTTCAGCATGGTAAACACGCGTAAAAATTTTACTGATCGAAACTATGCAGTCATAATGGATCGTAATGCTTTTCGTATTTCTAAATTTCTTATTTAATTCCCGATCTTTCACAAAACGTAAACACACTTGGTGTCCGATTTAAAATCTTCCAGGTTTCGTTACCACACATTATCAGTCGGAAAGAAAAACTAAAACTAAATAGGATTTAGACGAATATCGTTCCCTCTCATGTGAAACAAATGTTTAACGGCATGGATGTAAACAAAAGTGTTGCTTCGTTCCGAGCAAAATAATTTAATAATTGTCCTTCATGTTCCTTTGGCAAGGAAACTTAATTGTGCCCTAGCGTTTATTATTAGGAGTTATGTAGGGCCGCGGTAGCCTAGTGGTCAAGGTCGTGGGTTCGATTCTTGGCCGCCAAAGACTCGACGTGTAACCGGGGCTGATGCTCGTTAAGTTTGTTCGGGACCCAAAGTCCTCCTGTTGGCGTGGTGTGGATGTTAGGAGAGGGGAGTACCAGCTCAGGTGTCATCTTCGTCACTTGACCGTGGTTCAAAATTACGAGATCCGTCGCCAATAGCCTTCTTGTTGCTTTTAGTGCGACGTTAATAAAAACTAAACCAATTAGGAGTTATATTACGTGTCCAGAGAGACATGCCTATGTATAGCGACCCTTTTCTAATTCCAGCACTCCTTGCCCACTAATTTTCCCTCCACCCCCATCCCATTTTTTGAGACGTTTAGGTCGCAGTTACACCCTCTTTATATATATTATATATATGGTTTCTGCGCCATTAAACTTCACCATAACATTCGTCAAACGACAGCTCTGCAGGCATCTCGTTCTCAAAGCTTCCTCAATATCCTAACGCGAGGACGTTGTTCTATGATAGATGTAAAGTGTCTCAACTCTACCACACGTTCGGTTCCTTAGTGGCATCGGACCCGATTGTTTTTCTTTTGTTAACGTAGCACTTTTGCGCCATTAAACTCCACAAAGTAGGCTATGCTGCGCCAAACACAACGTCGCATTCGAAGTAACACGAGGATTATTGGCGATGGACATCTTTATTTTGATCCTCGTTCAAGTGACGAGGACGACACCTGAGCTGGTAACCCCCTCTAATAAATTCCACACCTCGCCAACGGACTCGGAACCCACGATGCAGCAGAATTTTTTTTAAAAATTGACCAAACATTTTTTTCTCTCTTTATCAACGCCGAGTAATATAGTTGAAATGAAACCGGCTTTCTAATGCATTGACCTGGATTCGATACTAAGTCTCATTTTCCTTGGCGAATGTTACTTCTTAAGGCGACGTTAATAAGCAAACGATCTTTTCTTCGGTATTCCCATTTTATTCCATTCTCAAAGTGCGGACATCATGAAAGAGACATAACTTTAGTGATCTTTTTTCTTTCACATAGGGTTTATTATCTTTGGGTGACGCGCCCGCTGGATACTCTAGCAATCCTTCTCTATATTTTTGACCCAACTTCTTGTAAACCAATTCTTATGTTGTTCCCATTTTTTTCTCATGTCAGGTGTGGCTCTTGCACCAAAGTCAGAAAAGGTTGTGCGGAAAGGTCTGGTGTGGCTATTACGTAATAACCAACTTTCCCTCGCTCACATTCATCAAATATGAACCTACGGGATCTGCAATTTAGAGTAGCATGAAACGAGTCATTTGCTTGAAGTGACAAATAATAAAGAAATTGATATATAAGGGCGATTTATACTTACATAGAATGAAATGATCGACTTAAATGATCAACATATACTTATATAGAATGAAGTTGTATAATTATATTTTCCTTCTATCATTTCCTATTCTATTAGGATATCTAAAAAACTTGTATTCGTGCGCGATTAACTCGTGTGTGATTTTATAAAGTACTTTCACCGCAGAATGGCGCTGCATGGCCACTTCTGGTTCTCGCACCGTTCAGATTTCAACAGACGAAACTTCACACGATAATGTAAGCATTACGTCATCAGTTTATCAAATCTCGAACAATCTTTTTTAAAAAATCTTTTCTGAAATTCAGAAGCTCGAACAAGAACCCTATTAGTGTGGAATGTAATAATTAACGGTAATACATTATTTTTTTAGAGCTGGGAAATGTGATATCTCAGTCAATTTGATTGCATACTTATGAAAATAAGAGATTTTAAGTGTGTAAACGTGAATTGTGATCCAAAAGTTTCAAACTATAGAAGTATTTGAGCAGTGAATGTGTTGGGCACGAAGATTCTGGAATGTTCATCGATTTCTTACTTTTTTGCTTGTATTCAGTCAATTAATTCAGTTTTCTGTCTCCTCTTTTTATCCCTGCCGATTCATTTGGAAGGAGCTAGAGATTTAATTTCGAAGAGAAGCAATCGTCCAAATTAAATCTATTGAACTCAAACAACTTTTAAATTAAAAGTATGGCATAAAGTAATTTCGCGCGAAATTGAGATGAGGACAGTTGATGTTATTTTATACGGGCATTTAAGGAATCTACAGAAAGTATCAATTGGCTATAAAAAAAAAACCCATCGGCGCCTTCTCTCCCTTTCTTACTCTATGCATATATTTTACTTTCGTATACAATTAACTGAAATTTATAGTCATCTAGGCAATCATTAAAAATCATCCCCAAATTTTATTTCTAATCACTTGGCGAAAATCAAGGCATGGATTTGCGTCTCAGATACTGAAGAACGTAGAGAAATATTTACTGTATTCTTTAATTCTTCATCTTTCTTCAAAATTCTATTTAAAGCTTAAATTTCTTCACTTTATAAATTTTGAAGAATTTTGCTTTGCGCAACCGATGACAACTAAACCTTTCGACAACATTGGGTTCTCTTTTAAATTTGAAGTGAATAAGGATTGCAATGAATCCTTACCACTCTTCACGCGAAAAATTAGGTACAGAAATAAGATTTGGCCGTCTGTAAACCTCCTCCTCCTTTTTTTTTCCTTTTAATCTCAACTTGGGGAAAATTGAGTATTTTTTTATTTACTCTGGATTAAGAGATACGAAATAAATATCTTGCTGAAAAACTACATAGTTTCAACCTTACAGGATGTGAAAACATTTTTAAATCTCTGGTAAATAGATATTTCTATGTGAACCCTGTGATTAAAATTTTTTCCTATCCGATTCTTATAATTATATTGCTCTGGCATAACATCTGTCGACCCTTTCCAGAAGTCTAAAAGGATTAAGCAACATGTCTAAATCCTCAAGGAATTTTAAATCAAGCCACTTCACTTTCTTTCTGTTCATCCAAACGTTCAAATTCTTTTTCCCACCAGCACAAACGCGATTGATATGTTTATAATAAAAGGCTCGAACGATTTACACATTCCTCTCCAATGCGCCTTCTGTTTATATTTCAGACTCCCTGCAAATAGAAACAAGTGGACGTTTCAGCGCAGGCGATTTTTTTCCCCGATTAAAACCAGAAACTTGCCGATCTCGCTTTTCGCAGAGTCAAAATAATTTGGGGTGACCGAATGAATATCATTTCGCTCTCTTTTTATCCCCTTCCAATTCTTTTATTTGTGAGATGAATGGTTTGATATTTTTCTTTCACGATCCAATTCGTTCAGTGACTTTTTGTTATTTATAACAGAGCATTTATCTCCAAATAAATAACCTTTCAGAATAATAGTGATAAAACAGCCTCTCCTATGTATTTTTACAGTATTGCTTTTTTTTATTGGGTTCCTTTCATTCCAAAGGTTCGGCAGAGATGACATTAAATTCATTCTCACTCTAATATACATTTAACTCATTACCTTACAACTTTCTGCCACCAACTACATAGAAAATTAAGTCGGTAATCCGGATAAAATTCGATATATGAGCATTTAGCTGTTTTTCAGAATGGAAAAAGAGTTTTAAGCCTTTCAAATGATTTCCTGGTTTTTTTTCTACTCACTTTTTGCTTAATATTTCCTTCTTCTTATCTTTTAATTCGAGAAAAGGGTGGGGAAAATGACATCCGAGAAAGAAATTAAATGTACAACCATAGATTCCTTTCAGGTGGAAGAAATCTCGCGATCAGTTTGAAGCGGCTGGTGACGCGCTCCCGAGGTGCCCTAGTCCCCACTTACAACCCGTGTCTTCCTGTTTAGATCAGGGCTTCACCCCGGTTTTCATTCACGATCCTAAAATAGAACCCACCCATTAAAACAGCTTCGAAAATATGTGTAGGAAAAGCAATGTCGAGATTGAAAAAGTTACCTCTGTGAAGGTCTCGAACGAACTGATTAGGCAATCACCCCATTTAACCTGTATCTCACTTCTGTTAGAAAAAAATATTTTTAAGTAATTACTTTTCATTGAGCAAGTTTCTCATTAAATACAATTGGACTCGTGATAAAGAGCAAGCAATATTTCTGTTTCCCGTGACATTTTATAGTCCAATATATCTGGGGAACCAAACACAATCCCACATGATACGTACATTTTTGAAGATGACAGGCACTTCCTTAACGGGTTGTAGTGCTCATTGACCAATAGCTGAATTTATTGCATTCAGCTCTCCACCGAAAATAAAGAATTATGATTCATGGTTTTGAAAGAGGCATGGCTTCCTCAAGCTCAAAAAATTACTCTGAGAAGAGACATCAGATATCTGTTAAACCTTTCACTGTAGTGACGTGTCCAAAGACCTTTCTAGAAAGTATTTTGCCCCCAAAATTAAACTTTTGCATAGCAAATATAAGTACCATAAGAAAGTTTCTTTGAAAATATTATTTTTAAAATTTGAATTATCTACTATAAATTAGTGTACATAATCATGTCTAAGTGTTTTGGCATTAAGGTAATCTATATAAACCATACCTGAAAAAGAAGGAACATTAACCACGCATATTAATCGCTTCCTTGCTTACGTTTGCATCTAATTTAAACCTTTTCGCTACTCTTCAATAACTATTCTCTCATCTACATCAATCATGTCTTATTCATTAATAGATATTTTCACCTCAAACACCATCACTTAAAAGTACCCATAGTATTAATTGAAGGGAGATTGCCTATCGGGTACTCCAGCTGTTTCGAAGTAAGATAAATAATAATACAAAATAAGTGACAGTGATTGTTTATGAATATCGCACCAAGAAGCAACACGAGTGCTATTGGAGGTGGACCTCATTATTTTGACTCTCTGTCATATGACCAGGAGAACACCCGAGCTGGTAGTTCCATCTCCAAACTTCCACACCACGCAAACGTGACAGAATCTTCGAACAGGTTTCGCATGCATCAGCTCCTTTATATGGAGCGTCTCTAGTGGAATCAGGGCTCGAGCTCATGACACAATGCAAAAAGCGCTGGACTCTAGTTGCGACCATAGTCACTAGGCTAATAAGGCCACTTGAGAAGATTAAAAATAAATTTCACAGTCACAGAAACCTGATTTTAGCAGTCTAAAATTGAGTGATTTTTTAAATTGCCCCTCTCTATTGACACACGTTACAATAAATGGGACACACTGCCATCAAGTGGCATAAAATGGAAGTTAGAAAAGAGAGAAATTAACTAAAGTTTATAACAAGAACTATATTAATATTAAATCTTGAGACTACAAGATTTCTTTTTCATTCTTCTACAATTTGATTCGTTATAACGAGTCTAAATTATAAAAGAAAAAATGAAAAATAATTCACTTTTGAAAAACAAATTACTAACACATCGATCAATAACTCCCGAGTCTAACATTGAAAACAACATTTTTTTTGCAAATTTTTTTTTTATTCATCAACATAACACCTTTTGTTACCTTTTTAGAGGATACAATCGTTCCAACGCTTTTCCAAATCTTTTTTTTTTTTTTTCCCAAAAAAAAATTTGTTTTTTCTTTCTTTCTTTTTTTTTTTTCGCAAGAAATCTTTTTTGTTGCGAGTAAATAGCGATAAACAGCTTTCTGAATCATCGACTCGTTGCTCCATCGAAAGCAATCGCGACACCCACTTGGAAAAACCTTTTTCACTACACTTCAAAAAACCTTTTTCCTGGTCCGATCGACTTAAAATTTTGACACGTTTCAAGCAAAGGTTAGTACTCTAGAAAAAAATGGTTACTGGTTTACTACGAGCGCCATCTCTGGGTTAGTCTCTGGAGTTATTGATCGATGTGTTAAAATCATTAATTATTAAATAATCTAATGAATAGGGCACTTGATTTAAAAGGGTCTCGAATGTCCTTCAGAAACTCAGGGCCGCGGAAGTGCAGTGCTGATGATAGGGGAATTGCGGCCAGGGGTTTTCCTCGAATCGTGGGTTCGAGACTTGATGCAAATAAATACCCGCTGTGTAGCCGTGGATGATGCACGTTAAATCTGTCGGGGCCTAAAGTCCTCCCCGTTTGAGTGCTGTGCATTTAGGATGGAGTGCAATCTCAGATGTCCCCCTCGTCACTTGACCGAGGTTAAAAATTAGGATGTTTATAGCAATCGTGTTGCTTCTAGTACGACGTAAATAAAACCAAAGTTCTAAAATTTCAATGGGAAACAAACAAGAGAATTGTAATACTTCAGACATTGTTCTTCATAAGATCTATCGCCTGTCCTTCTTTAATAATTCAATATCGAGTTGGACTGAACGCTATAGAATGGTGTGAGAGGTCTGCAATATTATTTAGTAATCAAAAACGGAATTCGGGAGGTTTGACACTCTGTAACTTAAGGTGAATATTAATGAAATACTGCTCGAAAAAGTATTGTCATATGTTATATATCACAAGAATTTACATCTGGAAAAAAAATTGATTTATTAAATTATATCGTCATTTTTTCTTATGAAATTTACTGCGCTTATGGATATCAATAACAAAATATAGCTTTTATAAAATGTATATTCTTATTCAAATATTAAATAAAGTTTTTGAGAATCCGGTTTTTATATTGCGACACCAGTTGGAGATTTAAAACTTTAGAACTAATTGCTGAGTATTTTTTTAGACAACTAATACACATTTTAATGTAAAAAGTTTTCCAATTCATTATATCATTTTCCTCAAAACATGTCGCATTGTATTACATTTTCAAAAGATTTAAAGTAATAAAGCGAGTTCTATTGAGAAGACTTGATATGTTAAACAAAAGAACATTCCAAATGTTTGAAAAAAGTATTCCGAGGTTTGGTTGGTTTAATTAACGTCGCACCTGAAGCAATATGTAGTCGATTGGCGAAGGACCTTGTAATTTTAAATTCGTTCATGACGAGGATGACGACTGAACAGGCACACTTTTCCTAATTTCCACACCACGCCAAGTCTTAATGTGCAGAAAAATAAAACTCAGGACTTGACAAAATTCGATGTCCACGAACATGACAACTAGGGTTCAGATGCCACTGGATATATCTAAAAGAAAATATACGTGAATTAAAAAAATTTAAACTTTCCTTTCTACTATATGTTTATATCGTTATTAAAAAGGTTCATGTCCCTGTTAGTAATATCCTTGAGGAAATATTCAATTCCTCAATGTATTTGTAATTTTCTTACTGTCTACAAATTTCATTATTACATTCTATAATTTTAACAATATATAATTTTTAAAGTATATTTCTCATACTGATAAAATATTGATATTTACTTTAAATTAATATTCTGATACATCCAAGCCACACACATTTAATTAAATTTAAAAAAACAGTATTAATGGTACATTTTATGCAAAGATTCATTGATTATAAAATTATGTCAGTTTATACACACATGAAGAGTAACGCATATATTAAATATCATGTGTTTTAGTTTCAGTTTGAAATATTTGAACAGAGTATATTTTTCCCGTTGGATTCGACTGATTAGTATTATTTTGAGCTAATTACCATTCATTATTGAATACGCATATATCTTTCTATGCTAAAATCAATATTCCTGTGAAAGTGTTTGAAGACTGAGACAAGTGACAAGATTTTAAGGAAGAAAGACTTGTAGCTTTATCATTTACTTGAACATTATGGATGAGAAAAGTAATGAATGTCAGTTCTGCCTAAAGACATTTTCTTCAATGGAATGCTGCTTACATTTGCACTTAGCAACTCATTCCAAAGAAAAACTTTTTACTTGTAATAAATGCGAAAAATCGTATTCTTCGATGCATGATCTGACACATCGGTGTGTTCGTGCACGGAAAGTACAATATACTTGCGAAATTTGCGGCAAATCATTTCCACAAAAGTTTAAATTAAATAGACATTTAAAGCTTCATTCAAATGAGAGATCTTATTCGTGCCCAATGTGTTATAAGGCGTTTTCTCAAAGATCTGGCTTAAAAATTCATTTACGTATTCACACAAAGGAGAAACCTTACGTTTGTGACATTTGTCAAAAAGGGTTTTCTACTAAAGAAGGTTTGAAAAAACATTACCGTATTCATACGAAAGAAAAGCCTTATATTTGTGAAGTGTGCAAGTGCGATTTCCGTCAGAGTAGTTCATTGACACGCCATTTGCGTATTCATACCAAAGAAAGACCATATGTTTGTGATATTTGTAATAAGACATTTTCTCGAAATCATTACTTAAATGATCACCTCATACTTCATACAAATGAAAAACGTTACATTTGTGAATTCTGCAAGAAATCCTTCAGTCAACGTATTTGGTAACGTGGTTGCGAAATGTAATTTAAAAATACATTTTCGCAACCATACTAAGGAAAAACCTTATGTTTGTGAATTCTGCAACAAATCTTTCAGTCGACGTGGTCATCTAAAAACCCATTTGCGTATTCATACTAAGGAAAACCTTATGTTTGTGAAGTTTGCAGTTTCGCTTGCAGTACCAGAAGTGCACTTAGAAGCCATTTACGTATTCATAGCAAAGAAAAGCCTTACGTTTGTGAATTCTGCAACAAATCCTTCAGTCAACGTTGTTATTTAAAAATACATTTGCGCATCCATACTAAGGAAAATCCTTATGTTTGTGATGTTTGCTTTTACGCTTGCAGTGACAGAAGTGCGCTTAGAAGACATTTACTTATTCATTCCAAAGCCAAACCTCACAATTGTGATTTCTGCAAGAAATCTTTCAGTCAAATTAGTCATCTAAAAACACATTTGCGCATCCATACTAAGGAAAAACCTTACGTTTGTGAATTTTGCAAGAAATCTTTCACACAAAATTGTAATTTAAAAAGACATTCTCGTATCTGTACTGAAGGGATGCCTTCATGTTTTTGATACTTGTGTGATGTCATTCTCTGAAGGCTGTCACTTAAAAAGTCAATTATTCATCAAAAGGAATTAACATATTTTCATCTATTCAACAAATATATTTTTGGATCCCGGATATTTGATGTTACCATGTACGACATTTAAGGAATAAATTTTAATTAGTAAAAAGAGAATCTTTCTCCAATTGATTTATTTCATTCCTCTTTAGAGAACGATTTGTACTTTAATATGTGACACAAATTTATAGAATTTTTTATGTTTTAAACATTGTTATCACTGAGTTATCTGTTATTACATTTTCAATTGTAACATTACATCAACATTTCAGTGATAGATACAAATTATTTTTCGGAAGGTTTCATGATAAAGTTGTCCAAATTTCATAAAATATGTCACGAGAAAATTGCGGTATGATGGTGCATTGGATTTTATAAAATACTCAATCATTTAAACGAATTCTCATAATATTAAGTAGGAAAATAATAAGCTAACGCATGTGAAATATATTCATTTTATGGACTTTTCCCAATAATGTGGAAGAAATATTTTGGACTGTAGTGATAATTTGTTTTACTTAAGAATTTTATTACGAAAACGCAATCTTTTTGTGTTAGGCTCATGTTACTAGTAATTTACATTTTTTTTTTTGAAATATTTTATAAAATGAATACATATTTGTATTCTGAAACACTAAATAAAAACTTACTTGCTTTAAATCTTTCAGTGTGGAGTTTTTTTTATTGTAAATCATAAAATGTTTAGTGTTGAGGAATATCTAATAATTCTTCTATTTTTATTTAATTTTTTTTGTATATATGGTATGCTTTTTCGATTGTGCTTGAAATTTTAACATTTGTTGTAAGTGACACAGTGTGGAATTCGATTTAAGTCTTAATGTGAAAAGTTGGAAAGTTTGTAAGAAATATTTTGTGAATTGTAACTATATTCTTATTTGTGCGCTAAATGTAGGTAATTATTAACCACTTAATATTATATATATTCCAATGCATTTAAATATTTTCATTCCAATAATATTTCAAAATATTATTTGAATTAAAATATTTTATTTTATGATGAAATATTTTAATAGTATAATAAAATATTTTAATATACTTTTAAACAAATACTTCTAATTAATTTTTAAACGCTTCTATTTAAAAATATAATTTTTTTTTAAGCAAACTAAATTTTGATAAAAATCTACCAGATTTGTTGCAATACATTCCAAGCAAAACACAACATCCTAAACTTGTAACGTTAAATTTTTTAAAAGAGAACCATTTTGATACAAAAGAAATATATACTGGTGAGCTCAAACATGACTTTAGAGTTATTCCACAGTCACATGGATTAATAGAAGAAAGTAGAGATATTTTTCTTATATTTGAGTACAGGATGGTATTTTTTAAGTAACGATTAATGTGTTTAAGTTTTCTTTTAACAATTGAACATACTTTAAATTTTTCAACAAATAAAATACTATTAATTAAAAATAATTCAAAATTAATAAATATTGATAGCTTTAACGTTTTTTATAAAATTATACTTTTCGATTTCCTTATTTCTATGGTATTGTGCGTTTACGGTAGATGAGTTGTCAGCATAAATATATATCAGAAATAGTTTTGTTTCCATCGAGTCTTGCGTACAGTCCAAAAGCAACGGTAGTCCAGTGGTCATTGTTGCCTGCTCAAGTTCAGCGGTGCTTCTAGATTCGTTGATTTTGATTCTGATATCATTAAAATTCCGCCATTGTGGCGGTGAAAAAGCACGTTGAAGTTTTCGAGGCTTCAAGTCTTTCCAGTTTGCTGAAGAATGGAGATGGAGGTAAAAACTCATGTATTGTCTTTATCACAAGACAAAGTTTGAAATTTATCTTTTACGTTTCCAAGAAACCAAGTGTTGATTTTAATAACGACGTTTAAAACAATCAATCGATCAGGATTTTGAGTAAATGGACAATTTTTATAATACGCTTTCAGATGAAATTTTTAGGAGGCATTTAAAATATGCTTGTATTATTTAACTCCAAAGTGAAATACAGTATAAATATTTTATTAAACAATAAATGGTCACGAATTCTAGATTGAATTTCTTTCATTCGAGATGTAGATTGGAGCCATCTTTTATTACAAAGATATCCTTCATGTTGCAACTGGGCTTTTTGAATCTCTAAGAATTTAAGCCGGTAAGCTGAGGAAGCTTAAAAAAAGATTGCCCCCATGGGCTAACCACCTTCAAGTTAGTACGGGCTATCCGAACCGAGGGAGCTTAGTGATTTTTTTCTCTACCATTGGGTTTAAACTGTTTCCTAAAAAAGGGTGACATTAGCGATCCTTCATTATTTTCGACCTTTTCTTCTTTTCACCAATTTTTTTTTCCGGTTTCTTTACTTCAAATTTATATATTTAAACTTTATTAGCTTCACACTCACTTCTTGCCATATTTGGCGAGTTTCTTCATTTGGAGTAAGAAGCGACGTTTGCAAATTTCGAATTCAGTCAATCTCAAAAATTTAATATGATGTGTCTATAAGAAAATAGCGAAATAATATACTTTTTCTATTCCTTATTATTTTCTTTTTTAATGCTTGCAGAATATGTAATTTTTAAATTATTTATATATCAAACACATCATAAAATCTTAAAATAGTTTTCAAAGCAATGTGATGCACTGATTGTATGTAATATATTTTGTACTGAATTTAGGTTCCCCTGCGTATAAAAAAAATATCAGTGTTTATAGATTTTGCAAAATATTAAAAGACTTTTTTTCCCTTTTTTTTTCTCCCACTGTTTACTTTAATATTATATATTTATACATTTAATGTACGTTATCTACTGGAAAATAGTAATAAAATATTTTATGTGTCGAATTTGTGTTAGAAAGCGAGAAAACAAAGTCTCTGAAATCCTGCAAGTAGATAAAGAATGATATGCTACTATCAAAAAGACAATTCTTCGGCAGCAATAATTGATCCACGACATTTTCAAATCGAGTCTTACTTTTCAATTTTATTCAATGATTTGTGTTTTTTATTTTTTTTTTTTTTTTTTTTTTTTTGAATCAGACTAAAATTAAGATAATGTCTAAAATCAAGCATTCGGTTGTTTTTCACATATAATGGTAATTTTTCCTAAGTTACAAAATAATTGAAAACAATAGAAAAATTATATCTGGTATAATAATTATAGCATCGTAAAAAATATACTCTCTTTTTTTAATTACAGTGCATTACTACTAAAAATTCAAATCTCCTTGTTCTCTCTATCTTTGGAGAAAGATTTGATTCGTCGGAATATTAGTAGTTAAAGACTAACTAAACTTTTTCATTATTACATTTAATTTGCTAAGCAAAAAACTACTTTTTTGAAATAAATTTCTGATATGGATTAATTACGGTTATCTATTTTAAATTAATTTTGTTGTTTCATCCAAGTCCCGTGGTCGCGGTAGCCTAGTGGCCATGACAGCTGTTTCACGGACGGTGGTTTTCGTCGAGTCATCGAATAGAGCCTTGATGCCACTCAGCATCCACTATGTAATCGGGGCTGAAGCACGTTAAATCTGACGAGGATGAATTTCTTCTATTTCATGTAATGTGGAAGTTAGAGAGAGGTGCCGGTGCTGACCTACTTACTAGAGCGAGACTTAAAATTATGAGGTCAGTCACCTATAAATCTCTAGTTTTTCTACTGCGAAGTTAATTAAGATAACCGATCTTTCATTTTGAATATAATTTCAAGAAATAATTTACGGTAGTTTTCGGACTGCTTGTATAGAAACTTTACAGGCCGCTTTAAAAAAATTTCGTTTTTTAAAAGCTTTTAACGTAAGGAATATATAAATTAAACAATGCTTAAATAAATTTTTAAGAGTATATGTGATGAAGTGATTCATTCTATAGGCAGCATTAGAATTTTATTTTTATAAGTGTTCGATTTAATAAGAATTCGTCTTTATTTACAATAATTTAGTATAACACTAACATTGAAATTCCAAAGAGTTCTTTTTCCGATACGGAAAATTAATACTTAACGTGGACAACGCGTTCAAAAAACACAAGTTTTCAAGTTCAAGATTGAGAAGAGATATCTTTTCTTAGATTTTCATTTAATTTGAGAAGAGTAAGTTAATGGTTCTGTATATCAATGTTATTTAATCACAAGGTAGATATTCCCACTTTCCTAAACTTTTTTTTTGCTAAACCTTCCATTCTGTTCAACTCTTCTAAATTCTACTCAGTCGAAATATGCAAATTTGAATTCAAAATACTTATATTATGATATAGCTTATTCATATAGAAAAAAGATACATTGGTTGTCGGTTGTTTAAATTAACATCGCACAAAGATCAACAAGAGGGCTATAGGCAACGGAACTGCAATTCCTCGGTCATTTGGCGAGGTCGACACCCGAGTTGGCCCCTCGCTCTACAAACCTCCTTCACACCACGCCTTTGGGAGGACTTTGACCAGAACAGATTAAACATGCATTAGCTTCGGCTACACGATGACTCTTTCGTGACATCAAGTCTCTAACCCAAGACTCTAATAAATCTGCAGCGCGCGAGTTTGGGACCCTAACCAATAGTGACGCAGCTTGAAAAATATACATAAATATATTAATAAATCACTCGAATTCTCTAACAACAAAAAAATGTAAAATAAATTAATACATAAAACTTTAGCATAAAAAAATTAATTTTATTATTGAAAAAAAATGTTTCAATATTTTTTTGAGAACTTTTTTTTAAAAAATATCATTCAAGCGGTTTTGTTTCCAGTATGAGTTTGATTAAGATATTATGATATTTATTGGAAACCTTAAGATTTATGTTTGGCTGTAGTAGGCCTTTTGTTATTGGTCTCGGATTTGAGTCTGGCTTTGTTTTCATCGAGTCATTTGCTCAAACCTGATGCAACTAAATTCCCATCGGGCTAACAGGACTGATGCACATGAAATCTGGTCGAGGTAGCAAGTTGCTATGACGTGGTGGTTTCTAGTTCGGGTGTCGTCCTGTCCATTTGAAGGACGTTAAAAATTACGAGTTCTGTGGCCATTCGACTTCTTTTTGCTCCTCAGTAACTCGTTGATAAGCAATCAACGAGTAATTTAGTCTTCATGGTATTATAAATTTGTAAGATTCAAGGAGAGTTCAGAACGATCGAAAGAAAGGAAAATTCGAAGTTGCCCATCTGAAAGTAGCAAAACAATTTCTCAAGTAACGCAACTGGAAAGTTTCAACAAGGCCAAGTAGATGAACTTGCAAGCAATTGAAGGCTATTGACAATCCCTAGGCAGAATAACTCAGCCGATGCCGACTTTTTCTGAAGGCTGATGCCAAATAATTCATAACGGTATCTCATCTCTCGGTGTTTCTAGCCCTTTGGTACAGGTACGAAGTCTCAGAAGAAATTCAGAAAAAGCCCGAAACTTTCTACCCATTTAAGATTTCCTCAGGATTCTAGAACTTTCCTGAAATTTTGTTGCTATAATCTCCAAGTTTTTCACCGCCAAATTCGTTTTTATTTTAAGGAGCAATACTTAAGCTTTCCTTAGCTGACAGACGCAATGTAAATGTTTATTTTGCTTGAAGGGAAAAGTAGAGTCTAAACGTCTTCTCTTGTTCGAAACAATATCAACATTCTTTTGAGAATATTAAAACTTTTTATTCGTGAAAAGTTTTCATATTGTACCAATAGTTGTTAAGACATGGATGAGGGATTCACCATGAAAATGATTTGATGGCAAATAAATGAATTTATTTCTTCAATTTAAAAATGACGCGAATTAGACCTTGTTTTAAAATTTTGTTAAACCATAAAATCAGTCTAGTGCATGATCACATAAATTAAAAGATAAGATGATATGCATTAGAAAACAATATGAACTACCTACTAGCAGCAATATAAAATAGAATAAAAATTAAGAAATTAAATGAATTTAAATTAAATCATTACACACACAAACACTCATACATCCAATAACAGTATTCAAAACTAGTGGGATTAAAAATATTTTATTACTCAAGACCACGAGATAATTCATTACAATACATTTTATGTGTAATTTAAAGACAGTGTAAAAGAACTTGATTTTTTTTCTTATAATTATATCGAACATTTCTATCATTGTTGAAAGGGAATTTTATAGATGTAGTTAAATTTATATATATTTATATACGCTATATGGGATGAATTTATTTAAGGAAGATATCAATTTATAACCATCGATATGCGAAAGGTAAGTCTTGTTCAGAAAACCCTTTTCAGCTAAAAGAAGTCTATACACTCTAATTAAAACTCAAGTAACGCTCGGTACATCGGTAATTTGTGATATTAGTCGTGTGTAAAAAGATGACAAACTTTTTAAGAAACTATAATTTTAATAACGACTGCCAGCAGCTATGCTTGTGCGGCGAGCTCGTACACTAACACTAATACACTAATGGCGTTTCCCGCCAAACCCAGTTCTTCGTTCCAAACACAAGGATGTTGCCAACACGCAACAGATAAATTCTGGGTTGATGGCGTGGGAATAGCACCACATACATATAAACCAAATACATACAAAAGTACTAATAAAATAGACATTGTAAACACAAAAAAATACAAATAGATATAAAACACAAAATAGGTCCAAACAGATACATTTGATAAATTCAACTAGGTAAATATTTTCTGACAAATAAATAAAATTATTCTAACAATTCGCAATTTATGATAATTCCACATATCAAAGGCGTTAACTATGTGTAATCAAATTCCTCCTGCCTCGAGATCTTATTATTTATCCAAACCTTCTGAAAGGATCGGATTCGTTTTCAATATAGGCTTACTCCCTGAGGAAATTAGTCCCTAGGGGAAGTCAATATTTGTGGTTATTGTGATTGCATTAACAGTAATGCTTGAACAACATTCACGTGCATCTGACGATGTTGTCCGGGCATATCGCTCGAGAGACGAATGACACCGACACGTCTCTCAGTCTTATGGTACTGTGTCATGACTAATTTCTGCTGAAATCGTGATATGTAAGGAGACAGTAAAGTCTTTACGATTCCCAAGAGGTAAGAGAGAGATATCGAGGTAAAATTTGTTCTGAATAGTAATTGATCCTTATGTGCATAATGTTGTAAATTACAGCTGTTACTGTTGAAGTGTTTCATTCAGGAAAACGTAGATTGAAGCCACCCGCCGTATCGTACAGTTTTAATTATCATAGAAGGGTGTAGTAAAGCGTTAATTATTTCTAAAAAATCACCGAGAAATCTGGATAAAATATATTCTGCATATTAATTACTCCGCATGCACATAACATTGTAAATTACAGCAGTTCATGTTCATTTGTCTTCTTTGAAGATGCCATGGATTGAAAAAAAAATCCACAATATCGTAAAATACTAATTAGTAACCCAGTTTATTGAAAAGTTTTAATTATTATTAAGAGCAATCGAGATAGAATTTAATTTTTATTTATAAATCTCAAAAGACCACCCTATATAGTCACCATTCAGATTTACACATTTATCCCAGTGTTTCTTGGTCATTCGAAAGCCACCATTTTAAAATTTAGCACAATTGATTTCCTTTTCTTCCACACGGACACCTAATTCAATCGAATGAATACTAATGAATTAATTAACGTGAAAAATTTTAATTTACAAATACATGTATATAATGATTAAATAACATGCAAGTAAAATTTATGGAGATATCTCGGTTACTTCTTAGTAATAATTAAAATTTTATAATACACCTCGTACATTCACAAATGGATGATCAGAAATGAAACTTTTTTTAAATGTTTTTTTTTTCAAATGAATCAATCATTCAACCAAATGTTCATTTTTATTTCTATATAAAGGATTAATATATTTGTACAGAAATAAAAATGAAATATTTGTTATAATTTTTAAAATTAGACAGGAAGGAAATTTTCTCCATAAAAAATTAAACTGATTATTTTCTAAAACTACTTTTAAAAAAAAAATGAAAAAAAATTATTTCATAAATAGGATTATAGGCATTATGACATATTTAATTTTCAAAAATACAAACGATTTAATTTAATGTGATACTTTTTTTAAGATATTATCTGTTCGACTTTTAAAGGCAGACGATTTAATCTAATGTGATACTTTATTTAAGATATTACCAATTCAACTTTTAAAAGCAGACGATTTAAACTTAAAGTGATACCTTTTTCAATATTCTTTATTAAGATATATTTTTTTGGCAACACCAGATCATATTTTTGATTTTAGATAATTTACTAGCAACGGCTATGAAATATAGTATTGAGTTTGGTTCCGAGAGGTAAAGACTAACGTTGAAAAATGGTGCTTGTGTAAAATTGTGCCTGGAATTTATGTTTGAAAAGATGTGCGCAAATAAATGTGATGTCCTGAAAAGAAGTCATCTTTATTGATAGTCTTCAATACAATACAGCATATAATGTTCCTTTTAGTGTAATTTCTTATTTTCAATTGTAAGAAGTCTATTTATCTAAACTATTTTAGATTTCACCTTTTTAAAAAGTTTCATAACTAATTTGAAAGTAAAAACGCATTATATATTTACATTTTTGTCTTTACTCATACGCCTTATACAACGACATAAACTACTGAAAATAAACTATTTCTGAGTGTTCGATACATTTCAAGACGGTATTTGGAAAACATTATGTGCTAACTATATAGTACTCTTTTGGTAATCAAGAACATATCGGACTAGAGGAATTCCATATTACCAAAAACACCGGATTACTGGAAATTCCCTAATAATAATATATTTCTACAGCAATGGTCTTGCTAAATTGAACAGAGTCAACAGAATAATTGTGAGACACACAAAATAACTAAAACAACAAAAAAGTTTGTTTTTTGTATGGATAGTGTACATTATTCAATTGACGCAAAAGGCATAAAAATAATTTTCTTTGACGAAAAGCCTGTGTAATAGTCCCGGATTCCTGGTAGGTCAGAAAAGTGAAGTTCTCGATGATAGAGGAAGTACTATAGTATATTTGGTTTCAGTATATTAACCGTAAACGTTTTGACCCAAGCATCATAGGCATATTCTAGATTCGTGATGAAACGAGGAGGATCGTCTCAGTGAAGGCCAAGAACGTCAAGATTGTAACGTGAACACGTCGTAACACTCAATCCCTTTATTTTTTTATTACTGTTTTGGAATTATATAGGCATAATTGAACTCATCTCCAGTAAAAAAAATATACTTTTACTCTAACGAATACTATTTACTGAACACGCACGACCCCTCGCCATCACTGGCATGAAACGGATGCTGATCGGCCAACTTCGTTGACGACCCACGGCTCCTACAATACTTAAGGTATCCGTACACCTTCGAAGAAAATTTTTTGAAATACATTGATATTTGTTATAAAAATACTTTTTTATGCTAAAATATAACCTAAAACTATGAAAAACACATTTAATAATTTGCTTTTAAATCAAAAAAAAATTTTGGAGTGAAAAACATAGTGAAAATAGTACATAAATTGATTATTAGAATAACGCTCATAACTCAAAAGTAAACAAAAATATCATCATTCTGTAACTTTTATCATATTCATCATAACATTTTTTGGGGCTGGTACTACTTTCATGATGAAAATCTTATTACAATAATTTTTATTGTGTTTCGAGTCAAATAACAATGAAAAATCATAAAAAAGTTACAACAATACATGATTTACACCTTTGTTACTAAAAATATATCAATTTTATAATCATGAAAGTGGTAGGGGTCCTTAAAAATTGTATAAGGAAGACACTTACAAAATTTCAATTAATTTGGTTCATAACTTTTTCTGATATCTACGTTGCCATGTGTAAATATGTCAAGAAAACTCATTTTGAGAAAAATCAAAAACAAACTTTCAATTGCAATTTTTAATAATAAACACAATAAAATATATTTAAAATGCCCCTGATTTATATATAACACCTTCTTTGCTTTCTAATACATTAATTTTTTTTTTCCTAAGAGCTCTGAGTATTTTTCGACGCTGCTTTACATTTGGTGTTGAATGACGTGCAGCATCAAAAATTCGACAACTGTCAAGGTGTTTGTAAGATTTTAAGGTAAAATAACCAGGCGTTACATTTAATTTCCTTAAAATTTCAACACAGCCCTTGTACCCATCATTAAACTGTATAACAGCATCCAATGCACCAGATTTTAAAATTTTAAGGCACACGAAAACCTCTTTCGGTACCCTCTGCCAAATTATGCCATTAAAACATTCATTGGCATTCTGTGTCTTACCATGAAGGCACTTTGACAGAAGTTCTTTAGAACACAGTTCTAAATATGTAGGTTTAATTAAATTTAATACATCATTGGATAAGCCATTATATTTTTCTTTGGGCTTTTTGCCGCATGACAGTGCTCGCTGATAATAACACCAGCTATCTTTCCCGATAGGGCACTGTCCATGCATGGGTTTCTTGCCACTCGATGCACAGTGGTACAAGGCCGCAATGACGTTCTGTTGAAGTTTGAGTAGATTGCCTACATTACTTCGAACAGCAATTCCATAGTAATTTTGCAATCTGTCAATAAACGAATCGGTAAGTTTACCTTTACCAGATAAACTTTTATTTTTGGATTTCAGTTTGCGCAATCTCGCACCTACTCTTTTCTGAACATGCCCAATGCATTCCAGTTTAGTTACGCTATCTTTCCCATATGTGTCTTTCACGCTGATGAAGCCTTTAGAATCCCCGTCTCCATAATAGTGTGAATACTTCAAACCTCGTTTCACAATTGATCGTTTGAAGATCCTGTTTGCGCCAACAGCTTCCATCTTTAATGAGGAACCTTTAAAATTGCTTCGACACACATGATCTGCTTCAAGCGTCTCGGATACAATACCTTTAGGCATTTTCGAAAGCTTTCTGCAGGTCGGACAATATGATGACATTATTTCAATGTCCACTACTTTGCCAGTGTCGATTGACAAAGCAGCAACACACCCATTCATAGAAGTGTAACCTCTACGCTGCCATGTTCCATCGACAGAAACACCGCATTCAGCTAATTTATTTTTAGATGAATGAATATTCAAAACTTCCTTAGCTGCCTTTTGCATCGACAGTTCACTTACTTCTGAAATCACAGACATAAGTTTATTCTCATGATTGGTGTATGCAGTTTTACTGAGCCTGGGTAAATTTAATGTTGCACATAATTTATATGCAGCAGAAAAACCTTTCCCAATTTGTCTCATGGCATAAACAAATCTTGCATTTATCTCAGGATAGTTTAATGTTTTCTTCGAGCTGGAAAATCCTGTGCAAAAGTCACAATGCTTACATTTTATTGCAAAACTTGAGCACAATCCATACCTCGAGTCTTCATGTAACAGCAAACCATCGTGGAAGCATTTGGGGCAACAAAGTTGTAAAATTGAGCATAGAAGGAGTTCTATGTCAATAATTCTGTTGCCGGTTAGCGGTTTATTTTCATATTCAGCAATTTCTTCATCTAGAATGGCAGAAAGGTTCAATTTTGAAGCACTGGCATTAGCAGTTACAGTACTATTTTTGCTATCATTTTTGGTAAAACCATTACCACGAAATTGTCTTTTTCTTTTAACACTAATTCTCCTTTTTGAATTTCCCATTTTAAACGAAAAAAATTGAGCTTTTCAACAATAAAAACAATCTTAATCAGAAACTTATAAGAATGAGAACAGAAACCAAAACAGATGTAAACAAACAATAACGATTCTCTTTTCTTGCCAGATTCAAGATAAAAATGTATTTAAAAACCTGTTGCCAAATGTATTTTCAAACATTCTGAAAATTCAGATTCATGTTTTAAAATTTATTTATTTTGTACCATTGTACATATAAAAGATATTTCGAAAAATAAAAACGTAAACAAACATTTCTTCCAACTTCCTGTCTGCAGAAATGCACTTCCGGTTTCAAAAATCAGCTAACGAGTAAAATTCAAATCCCTGTAACTTAAGTTCTAAATAAGGTATAAGCGAAATTCAAACACTATTAGAAAGAAAAAAGTTTAAAATTTAAACTGATGTTAAAATTAGAAAATCGAAAATTTTGGCAAAAATGACGTTTTAAAGGTGTACGGATACCTTAAAATCCGAATTTTGCACGTTTTTTAACAAAATGTATTTGTATACAAAAATCCTTTTCAATTATAGCGAACAAGTGATTTAAATTTAGTGCAATGCCAAATAAATATTGAAAAAATTAAACTTGTGAAAATTTAAATTATTATTATTTTTTAATTTCTTACTGTTATAAGGGAACATAATATTTTCGATTAATGGTTTATTAATGCCATAAACCTTCTTTCGAGCTTATTATAGAAATTGAATTCCTTTCATGAACTCCCGATAAAAAAATAAGCAATATTACGAACACTGCATGTTAAAATATAATATTCAAATGAAAAATAAACCTATTTCGGTGAAGGAGTAAGTAGGTCTAATGATCTAGAAATAATTGGTTTGGAAAATAAATTACAATCTATGTTTCTACGTGCTTGTATGAAATGACACGTTTGTTGAGAGATCTCTTAGCTGAAATCTATTACATCTTATGCGTCACCTTTCATATTCTGTGTACTAACCACGACACTTCTGATTAAAGCGTATGTTGACGCCAAGTTTGGCATAGCGCCTGCATTGGCGATTACAGTGTCACGTAAGAAAAACCTAATTATAATGACCTGCTTGAATTTAATATGTGTCAGTAGATTATTATCGTCAGCTTTAATAATTTATTGTCTTCTTTATTTTTTTGTACTTTGCTTTAATTTATTGCCTAAATATTAATTTGATTCCTTATGGTGGAATCGTTTGATTTGATTCATTTTATTTTCAAAGTAGGATATTCTTTTGTACTTTAAAATATTTATATTTTAAAGCATTATTATTAGTAGTCCAATGTATACAGTTATAGCGTACATAATTATTTAGTGCCCAGGATACAATTATAGTATAAAAACCAACACTTGTGTGGCAAAAGAGTAAAAAAAAAGAATTAGAGTCAAAAGTTATTTTTTCTTTAGGAAAATAGGAAATGAGCGAAAATTTACTGAAAATCACTGTTAATCATTTGTATAAGTACTTAGAAAAAGGGGAAGATTTTTCAGTCCAGTTGAAAATGTTTTACTAAAAATTGAAATGTTGTGCATAATCGTAAAGTAGATAGTAGAATGCAGAACTTTGCACAACATTTTAGCTTTTAATCAAGCGTATAAGTTTTCAGCATAATTGAAAATTTTTTACTTTTTTCAAAATTTATGATGATAATCTATTGTTTTCATTTAATTTACTTCTAGCTGAAGAGAAAAATTAGCTTTTAATTTTTAGCTTATTCTCTACTCTTTTACCATATAGTTGTGAAAGTATAAAATATATATGTATATTATTTCTACTTTTTCGGTCTTTGTTTTCAATTTTTTTTATTGTGATATCGAAATTTATTTTATTCGTTACTTCATTATTGAATATTATATTACCATCTAAATTGAGTTTGTGGGGAAAATTTCAAGGCTCTAGATTATTTGGAAATGTATGAAAACTGGTGAAAGAAATTGTGCTACGAGTATACTGATACACACTAGTGCAATACGAAGTGTTGGAAAAGAGAAAGAGGATAGGTTGTTCCTAGTGTAAGTATAAACATGCAGTGATGTTGTGTGTATTCTGGATAATACATATAAATTTATCCCATTTGTGAAGAAGAATCTGTTTCATAAGTAAGTATTACGGTACACTTAATTTTAATTTCGTTTTCAGCGTCACCAGTGTACGGACGATATTCGTTTTAATGGCTATACAATGAAGAAACACTTAATTCTACAATTACCCATTAAATACATTATGTGCAAAATAGGTAATAATTTTAAATAAAAATTTCTGTTTCGAATGTATTTAATTAATTTGTTTTACGTAATTAATTTATTCTTAAAAATAACACTTATATTTC
>BMAW01045088.1:112020-178071 GCA_019974015.1 Nephila pilipes
GTGTCTGTGTGTCGTGTGTGTGTGTAAATCGCTTCTGAACCACATACGTGGAACAAGCCCGATCGGATCGAAATTGATTAAAACCTAAAAGAAGGGTCCCAAATAAATGATCAAGCTTGAAGTAATTTCTCTAATCGCTAACTATTATCTATCTATTCGAAAGTTATCAATGATTATCCGCCTGTAAGCATTTTTGTAAGGTGAGGCATGTCTGTTGTCATACAATCCTTATGATCTAGGCCAGAAACAGATTTAAATATTTCCTCCGAATCTAGAGGATGCTGTTGAGTTCAAATCGAGAGATAATGCGGTGATTAGATCAACTTAACTCTGCGCGATCTACAAAGATAACAAGTAACTATTAACAGAATAAATCCAGTTACTTGCAATTAAATGTATTATTAATAAATTGTATATGTTTAAAGGGCTATTCTAGTGCATAACATACATTCTCAAAACCTTCAATCTATATTTGGCTCACTTCAGAGTGGGTTATTTTATACAAATTTAGTAATCAGTTAAAAATTGAAATATGCATCATTCCACGGAATTCATATAACACCACAATGAAAAGCACAGTATACACCAAACACATTTGATAAATTAGAAACTTATATAACACCTTTCCATTTGATTGACATTTTCTGGTTTATTTAAAACAAACTACACTGAAATCGTTTATGTAATTAATGTTTGTTTCATGTTCTAAAACAATAGAATTTTTAATTGAAATGGATAGTAAAAAGTAATTGCATAAAGTTATATAACAACAATAAATAGAATCAAAAATAAATTTAAATTTGTTTTCATATTTCGAAAAACAATTATATGTCTGAGTATAAAGCACTTTTAAATTTGTGATAAAAATTATAAACCCAATATTTGTCTTTTAATAAATGACAGATAGCTGCACAGATCAGAGTTATTCTTGAGGTGCATCATTCGACACTCATAATTACACTAGATCCATTTGAGTATTATTCTATAAAGTATTCTAAATCCAATAAAACTGTGTTTAAAAATTACTATAAATGATTTTAACTGTCGGAAATGTGATTCTACATAGATAGATTCACAGAGGAAAGCAATATTGAAGACAAAGTATTGTAGGAATTTATGTTCCATTTTAAATATATGCAATTTTCCAACGGCAGAATAATAAGCTTCAATTGAGTTTAAGATCTCCGGTTACCATGTACCTAAAATATATCCCATGATTTTGCATGCGCAGTATAAAATACCTAAATAAAAATATTGCTGAACACTTTAGAAAAGAAGGCAGCACCTATCTAATGGAATGACATAAGACATGTGTTCGAATGAGTGTCCAGGAACACATTTTAGATCTGCAAATAACATTTTACCCTGATGACTAGAAACTAAACATAATACATGTTGTGTTACAACAGCAAAACACGCAACATATTCACTGGAGCATTGCCAAAATTCAAAACGTTATTTGGTTGATCGTATGCTCATGAAAGTATCAGATATTTTGAAACATCCTCCTACTCTTCGAATTTTATCAATTAAAACCAAACACTATTCGATGCAAAGTTTAAATTCAAAGTCTGAAGAGATACCAAGATGGTCCAGAGGAGAATGTATTTTGTGCTTTAGGAATTCGTCCATGAATACATAACAGATGCGATGATTTCAAAAGACAAAGTCTTTGAGGTCTGATGAAGGTGCCGTGGTCTTGACTTTTAATTTAATTAAGAGTAAATCACAGCCTTCGTTGTGTGCAAGTTCATCTACTTGCGCCTGTCTGAAACTTTCTCAGTTGGTTTACTTGAGAAATTGTTTTGTACTTTCAGATGGGCAGCTTTGAGATTTTCCTTTCTTTTCGATCGTTCTGAACTCTCCTTGAACTTCTTACAAATTTATAATAACTGATTGATAATTACTCGTTGATAACTTATCAACGAGTTACTGAGGAGCAAAAAAGCCTGAAATGGCCATGAACTCGATTTGTTAACGTCCTTCAAATGGCACGGGACGACACCTAGCGGAACTACCAAATCCACGTCATAGCAACTCGCCTCGACCAGATTTTCATGTGCATCAGTCCTTGCCTGATGGAGAATTAGTGACCAGTTTGAGCACAGTGACTCGATGAAAACAAAGCCGAGACTCAATCCGAGACCATAACAAAAGGCCTACTACAAACTGTATAAATCTTAAGGTCCAAGTAAATATCTAATATCTTAATTCAAACCATACTGGAAACAAAACCTTGAATGATATTTTTAAAAAAAGTTCTCAAAAATATGAAACATTTTTATCACAAAAATTAATTTTATGCGCAGTTTTATGTATTAATTTATTTTACATTTTTTGTTGATTGAGAATTCGGAGTGATATTATATTGCGTAGTTATTTTCAATACGCCATGGTTAGTCCATGAACTCTGCGCTGCAGATTTATTGGGATCTTGGGTTAGAGATTTGATGTACTGAAAAGAGTCATCTGTAGCCGAAGCTCTTAATGTCGTAAAATGTCCTCCCAAAGGCGGGTGGAAGGAGGTTGTAGACAGAGGGGGAGCCAACTGGTGCGACCTCGCTGCAGATTTGAAGAATTGCAGTTCCGTTGCCTATATAGCCCTCTTGTTGATCTTTTAGTGCGATGTTAATTTAAACAACCGACAACCAATGTATTTTTTTCTATATGAATAAGCTATAATTCATAATATAATTATTTTGAATTCAAATTTGCATATCGATCCCAGAGGTAGAATTTAGAAGAGTTGAGACAGAATGGAAGTAGCAAAAATGTTTAGGAAAGTGGGATATCTACTTCATGATTAAATAACATTGATATACACACCATTAACTACTCTTCTAAATTAAAGAAAATCTAAGAAAAGGTATTCTAACGATGCAACGAAAACTTGTGTTTTTTGAACGCGTTGTCCACGTTAAGTATTAATTTTCGTATCGGAAAAGAACTCTTTAATTTCAGTAGTGTTATACTAATATTGTAAAATAGAGACGAATTCTTATTAAATCGAACACTTATAAAAATAAAATTCTAATGTCACTTAGAATGAATCACTCATCAAGCATACTCTAAAATTTATTTAAGCATTGTTTAATTATATATTCTTACGTTAAAAGCTTTAAAAATAACGCATTTTTTTTAAACGTGACCTCAATAGTTCTATACAAGCAGTCGCAAACTTCCAAATTATTTCTGAAATTATATTCAAAATGAAAGATCGGTTATCTTTAATGCTTGGTGAAAAATAGAGAATACTGACCATCATATTTAAATTCTCGTCAGGCAGGTCAAGCACCGCACCTCTCTAACTTCCACATTACAGAAATAGAAGAAATTCATCCGCAGATTACGTGCTTCAGCCCCGTACATAGTGGATGCATGGCATCAAGAACTTATTCGATGACTCGACGAAAACCACGCGTCCGTGAAACTACCAGCTGATCAATTGTATAGGCTACCGCGACCACAGGACTTGGATGAAGACAACAAAATTAATTAAAATGATAACCGTAATTAATCCATATGAGAATTATTTAAAAAAGTAGTTTTTATTAGCATGATACAAATTAAATAGTAATGTAATAAATTTTAGTATCTTTGACTACTATATATTGACGAACAAATCTTTCTTCAAAGTATAGTGAACAAGAGAGATATTGAATTTTTAGTAGTAATAGCACTGTAAAGATATATTTTTATAGATGCTATGTTATTATACCAGATATAATTTTTACTGTTTTTGCATTATTTTGTAACTATAGAAAATTACTTATAATAGCGAAAACAACGAATGTTATCTGATATTGTTCAATGAACTTCATTAAAAATAACTGAACGAAGTACAACAAACAGACACACACACTGTTCCTTTCCTTGCAGCGAGTATTATAATGGCTTGGTGGTCATGATCGCGGAATTGCTTGTTTTGGTCGCCATGGGTTAATGCCTGATATACGACTTCCCCCCTTTTCCGTGAAACATAGGTAATGTGCATTATATCTATTCGAGATCTTCAAGTGAAAAAAAAAATTGTTTAAAGTTACGAGGTCTGTAGCTATTGACCTCGTGTTGCTTCTGAGTGCGACGTCGATACCCAATCACTTTCCTTTATTTTCTGCACTATTTAAGCCGTGCTTCAACACAACGTAATCAGAGATTTTCATTTATTTCTTCTTCGTATTATACCAGAGTTTAATGTCCATCCCGGCACATGCGCGCCAAACTATTGGGTTTTCGTTACAACCAATTTACAATTTTGCAACGTGCAAGCGTCTAATAAAAACTCATCAAACGAAAGACAAATTAACGTCTTCTGTAAATGATGGAAAATCCATCTGTCTCCCTATCAGTAGCCTAATGTTGAGCACTTTCTTGATTTCCGGAAGAAATCAGATTGATAAAAATGCTTGATCATATTTGTATATCGTTCCAAAGCGACTAATATAGTTTTTCACATATTTTCTTAACTCTGGATACTGTTCATATAGTAATTATCAAAAGAAATTATTTAGTTCGAAGTTCTTCCATTGATGTTGGGTGGAAGATTGGAGAAGGAAGTGCCAGCTCAGGTGTTGTACCAGTCAATTGACCTAGGTTTAAAATTGCGAAGTCCGTCGCTAAGAGCCCTCGTGTTGCTTCTCAGTACGACAATAATAAGAAATCACAATTACAATACTGATCTTTTTGGTAAATATTACTATAATTTGTCGACTTATTTTAAATGTCTGCAAAAACTTCCAAAATTGCAAATCCGCACACTATACATCATATTCTTAACTCCCCCCTTTTCCTAGAAATTTAAAAAGACTACAAGGAAAGAGGCTGTTAGAGATACAGTGTACTAAGAAGGGAAATTCTTTTCCTGTAAATTATACATATATTTTGAATTGGTTTATTAAGGAAGCTTAGATACACGCTTTTAGCTGTGAATAATTCATTTGTGTGCTAAGAAAATTTCATTTTTCTCAATTTTTTCTCTAAACAACAAATTACTTAATATATAATTCCCGTAAATTGCTGTAAAACTATAAGCCCATAGTAAAATTTAGCACGGCATTTCATTAAAAAACCGTAATATCTTAAATATTCTAATGAAATTCTCTTTCAAATCAAATGAATGTTTTCTGAAATACTAGAATTGTTGGTGTATAGATAGTCCCCCGAGAACAAATCAAGATATTTTTTTATCCAACTCTCTATTTTTGTTCGTCACATACAGTAATAAAAACATAAGAAAAATTAAAAACTATGTACTTTAAATGGTCAGATAGTCATAGAAAAGACTATTATCAAATTTAAAGAGTAAATGGGCTAGAGATATAATTTACAAATGTAATCAATAAAGGACTTTATGATGAATTGCCTCATGAAGATTCCAGATCTACCCTTGTGTTTGAATTCTAATAAATTGTATTAGAAAGTGTTTCGTGTTTCGTATGAGTGAGTATTATGATTATTATCCGATTACTCAATATAATCGATTGCTGGCGATTCATCTTATAGCTGTGAATTTGATTAAAAGCATGAAAGACTATTTCCTCCTTTTTTTTGTTTTTGTTTTTTGTTTTCCTCTCTTCATTGAAGGTCTCTAAAGTAGAATTCAGTCAGCAGGAACAGACTTATTCCATAATAGATTGCGATGAAATTATTGAATCTATTTATTACAAATCAAAATGTCCCTTTAGTATTTAATTTGCTCCAATTTAAATTTTTATTCCATTTTGATGAAACTTTGTAAACAGGATCATCAAATCAAGAGAAAATTTGATGTGTATATTATATTTTGAAAGCCCACCCCAAGGGATCGAAAAGCGAAGAAAAGGGCATGTCAGGTTTTAATTCCTTCTGTGATCAAGAGAGGGCAGAAAGGGTTTCAATTCTAATATATTTTTTCATGAGTGAAGGAAATATTTTAAAATATTTTAGGAAGTAGAAAAAAAAAAGGATTCAAAGAAGATGTAGAAAGTTTATTTTAGTTATTCAGAACAAGAGTAGGATTATGCTATATATATACATATATATATATATATATATATATATATATATATATATATATATATATTGTTTTTTCGTGCATAATTTCGACATTTGTGTGTGTGTTCAGTAGCAGATCCCCAGCTTTAACACTAGAATTACCGTGTTTCTGGTATACAGAAAAGTACCGGGGTGGGTCATAGCTGAACTAAGGACTTTGAGCTCACATCTACAGCATACCAAAATTTGATGCCAAATTTGTGAGGTGTGTTTGACATATATTGCGAGAATTGATAGCCGTTGACGGAAAGAGCTGCTCCTCTAAAGTAATGTTTTTTTCTGGTTTGTAACACATGAGACAATTTTCTATGAATGAATTCTAAACATATGATATTAGTGCAAATTTATCATCGCTCCGTCTATCTGATCTTGAAATTTTTAAGACAAAACGCATATATCGCATGATTTCCAAAAATCTCTTCCGGCTCATTGTTGAAGGGAAGAATTATTGACCAAAAGCTAGTGATGGAAATCCTTTTTGCAGCTTAGTCTCCTCGAACATACATTATTGCAATAAAGGAATCTTCATCGAGAGAAATGCTCCAAAAGTTTCATTATTTCATTTGGATCTTTCTTCAACTTTTGTGCATTTATTTATGATATTTAAAATTTTATCATTTATGAAAAATCTCCAGGAAGTTATAGAGATGCTATTAGTAGTATTACATAAGGGTTCGGAGCATTCAGCCATCATATATCCGTTCTACGTTCACAGCTAAAGCTTTCTACTCAGTGCAATACGTTTCACTTTGATAACTTCTCTCTCAACCCGCGAGAATGCGCGTTGTGCCAAACAGGTCCGGGCGCGTTTGTAATTGAATGTGAAACCTTTAAGAGTGAAAATGGTTGAGTTTTTCAATAGCTGCTATGAAAGTCAGCCTTTTTCGATTCAGTTGATGATAAAATTTCCTCGAAGCTGTTTTTAGACAGAAAATTGACCTTTCGGGCCTGTTAAACCCAACGCTTGCTCTCGCATTCATGTTTTCTTTTGAAAAATGCTTGTGTGAAAATTTAAAAATGCATCGATATCTAAATTATAAAGATGAAATTAAACAGCTGGACACTTTATTAGTGAATGTATCTACTGATGAAGAATCAATGAAAGAAAATGATGAAGAAGAATGTATTGATGAAGAGCAATTTAGTGCTCATGAAACTTCATCGGAGGAAAAACTTGATTCAGATGATGCAACAGATACATCCAACTATGATGAATATTATTCTGGAAATAAAGGCATTTCAAAATGGAATAAAAAGAAACCAAGACAAATTATAAGAACTTTCTTGCATGATATCGTAACTGAATTGCATGGAAATGTCAGTAAGGCTAGGAATGTATCATTGCCAGTAGAAGCTTGGCTATTACTATTTGCTATTACCATAATGGAGAGCATTGTGGACTGCAGAAATATTTATATAGAAAAGATTGTGGATAGCTTTCAGAGAGAACGTGAAGCTAAAAGGATTAATTTAATTGAAGTAAAAGCTTTTGTCGGTCTTCTTTATCTGTGTGGAGTGCATAAATCATCGCATGTGAATGTAAGAGATATCTGGGCCACTGATGGCACAGGACTTGAAATATTTCATCGGACTATGAGTTAAAATAGCTTTTTATTCTTGTTACGTTCTCTAAAATTCGATGATACTGCAGATCGTTTGAAAAGGAAAGAACAGGATAAGCTTACGCCTGTTAGATCCGTGTTTGAATAATTTGTCAATAAGTGTAAGAAGCTATATAGTCTTTAGGAATAAGTCAAATTCTATGAAAAGTTACAACCTTTTAGAGTTAGATGACCTTTCAGGCAATATATACCTAATACACCGGCAAACTAGGATATTAAAAAGTTTGTTCTTGCAGATTCGTGGACTTTTATACCTGGAATTTAGAAATACATGCAGGATACAACCTGAAGATCCCTATAAATTAGAAAACGGTGTAGACAAAATTGAGGTCCTTATCGTGAGGACATCGTTAGAGGTTCTTCCTTGCATCCGGACAAGGTCCTGGGTAAAGCGAACTAAACTCGGGAGGAAGAGCAAGCAACATTTCTAATTCTTGTGAATTTTGACCTATCAGTGTTCTGTTTCCAAGAAAAAATAGTATTCCCGCACCAGATGCTACAGTTTTGAAGGTAGCATTTCCTTTCCTGGTTACGGTGATCAGTGACGAATGATTGATACATTCATCATCTAAACAATATAAAAGATTAGGTCCCATAGCATCTGGTGTCATCCTCGTCTATTGACCGAAGCTCAAAATTACGAGGTCCATCGACAATTATCCTCAGTCTGCTTCTAAGGGAGACGTCAACAAGTATTCAATCAATTCGTGTCTCAAGAATTAAATCTAGTGTTGCAACAGGAATGGCAGGAAAAAAAATCCATTTTGTGTCACTAATATCCTGTTGCTTCTGTGGAACGTATGAATATGTAATTTGAAATTATACACACAGACTATTGAAATTATATATATATATATATATATATATATATATATATATACATGTAGATCAAATACATTTTCATTCATTATAAAAATTATTTCGAAGCATAGTAACACATGGAATATAGGCGTAAGTTATTTCGGAATTTTCTAAATTGAGATTAGGTACTCTACGTGTAAGACCAATACGAATCTTGTAATTTTTTTTTTATTTTTCTCTGCGTATTGTCGTCATTAAATATTTGTACATTTCGTTTTATATAAGTCATTAATTACAAAAAATTAATAAAATATGTTTATGAACAATGTTTTTTTTAATGAGAAAGGAAACGAAGCCCCTAATATCCCTCGGGCATAAAATATTTGACGATGGCCCAATGAATTCTGCAGCTAAATTCGTGTCATTTTAACATTTTCAGATCAAGTGTTTTAAGATGCTTACTGAAATGATTGGTTGAGTTAAATCCTCTTTTTAATAGATTAAAATGAAGGTATATCTAACCAGGAATTTAACATCAAGCTTTTGGTTATTATTTACAAAAAAATGGTAAGTTCTGAAACTTAAAGATACAACGGAAGAATCTAGAAGAATAATATCTGTGATTGATTGTTTTTTTTTTAAAAAAAAAAATTCCTGATGAAAGCAACACGAGAGCTAAAGGCAACGGACCTGTTAATTATGAACCTCGGTCAAGAGACGATGACATTGCATGGGCTGTCAATTCCCTGTACTAACTTCCCCACTACATACACGGAAAAACTTTGGACAATGGCATATATCTTGAATATCAGCCTCGGCTTGTTTTTAGTGGCATTACGACTCTAGGAAATCCGCCGTCCGCTAAGATAACCACTAGGCCACCACAACCTCAGAATATCTGTGATACAACAAAAATAAGGATATATTTTAAATTTACCTTCTTTCTACTTGTTTGTATCGTTATTAAAAAGACTTATGTTCCTTTTCATTAAATCTTTGAGGAAAGATTCAATTTCTCAATATATTAATAGATTTCTTATGGTCTACTTTTTCATTATTACATATTATAAGTTAAAAAATAACCTTTTTTAAGGTAAATTTTTGATATTGATAAAATATGGATTTCTACCTTAAATTTTAAAAAAATATCAATGATGTATTTTATGTTTCGTTTAATTGAACTGAAGGGTGTATCAGTTTATACATGATTGACTAGTACGGGATATTTAATTATATTCCGTTTCAGTTTGAAAAATTTCTACAATTTCTTCTTACCATTGAATGCGAATGATTAGTATTACTTTTGCGCTAATTGCGGTTCGGTATTAAACACGCAAATACCTTTGTATAGAAATATAAATATTCCTGTGAAAGTGTTTGAACCCTGAGACAAAAGACAAGAACATAGATAAGAAAGACTCGATGGCTTAATATTTACTTCAACGTTATGGACGAGAAAAGTATTGAGGGTCAGTCGTACCGAATGAAATTTTACTCATTAGAAAGCGTAGAATGGCACTTAGCAATTCATTCCGCAGAAAAACCTTTTACACTCTTTTAATGCAAAAATTCGTTTTTTTTTTTTCTATTCATAATCCAATGCGACATTGGTGTACTGGTACACCGTCGATAACATATATTTGCAAAATTTCCTGCAAATCATTTGATTATATGTTTCAACTAAATTGATATTTAGATTTTCATTAAAAAAGGAAATCATATTCATGTCGAGTTTGCAATAAGGCTTCTACTCGAAGTTCTGATTTAAATGTTCATTTACGTATTCACACAAATGAGAAACCTCATTTTTGTGACGATCGTCAAAACTGTTTTTCTTCGAGAGGCAGAGTGAAAAATCAGTTCTGTATTCGTACTGTAGCGTAGGCTATAAATAACCTCTCCACAGAATTGTTTTGAACCCCGTTTTGTTTCCAGCTTCCCATTCATTAAAAATATATAGCTTAAAAGCAATAAAGAACAATTTCAGGTGGCTTGGACATTCATCCACATTCATGGACTCTGTTACACAGGTGCGGCAGAGGTGAACCCTCTTTGTGAGGTATTGTTGATCCATGACCTGTTTATAATGGGAGTTTATGGCCTAGCTGTGGGACGGCCGACACCGACTTGCACGTGGGGAAGACTTACATTGTCCGACTTGAGCGAATAGTGTTGCAGGGGACAAAATCGGAGTTTGTCTTTGATTGGGTTGCTCTTTCAAAAAAGGAAAATAACTCAAAAGGAAGGCGGGAGACAGACCTACCCGAGGCCTTAAAAAGGGAGAAGAAAAAAGAGGAGGGGGAATTCCTGCGGGGGAGCTAGAGAGCATTACAACTAGAATAAGGAGGCGATTGCCTTCACTAGCGAATTTATAAATGAATCGAACTACGTATATCGGATATTAAGATATTGGTGGATTTTCAACTATATGTGTTTGGACGTTCTGTGTAGATATATGCGTTTCGGCTCGGTGTTTTGTAATCAGATGTGTTACAGTGTTTGTAAAAGAAAAAGAGAAGGAAACGCTTAAACATACACTAATCTCAACTTTGTTAAATAAAGAATTATCTTCTCTTAAGCTGTGTGATCCCATCACGTTACCACTTCATTCTACGCATTCAGGGATCACTACGTTACAGTACCAGAAAAAGGTCTTATATTTGGGAAGTGTGCAATAAGAACTTTCCGTAAGAGTAGTTCATTCAGAATCCATTTACGTATCCATACCAAAGACAAACATTTGGACTTAATCTAGTTTTTACATCTATTATTTCATTCTTTTTAAAATAACGATATGGTTCTCTCTCTGAAATGAGTCCGCATAAAAGGGATGTACAGTTTATAAAGAAAATTGATTTTCGAAAAAAAGAAAAAACTGGTAGAAGCTCGCTTCAAAAATGGTATTACTTATCGAATGCATTAATTCGCAAATCTGAAGAATACAGTTCATGCTAAGCATATTTGATAAACATGAACATTATCCAAAAAAAAAAAAAAAAAAAGTGGCGCATTAAAAAGCATTAAGGATCGGAACATATCTGTTTTGAATAGCATGTAATAATTTAACTTTCTTTCAGATATTTGTTTGTTTGTTTGATTTTATTAACGTCATACTCGAAGCAGGACGAGGCTATTGGAGATGGAACTCGTAATTTGGAATCCAGGTGAAGTGACGAGGATAACACTTGAGCTGGCACCACTTTATCTTAACCTCCACACGACACCAACGGGATAACTTTGGGCCCTGACAGATATAAAGTGCATCAGATCTGGCTACACGACGGATCTTTTGCGGTATGAGGCTCGAACCAACAGTTCAAAGAAATCTATCCGCCGCGAGTTCGCTGCCTTATTCAATAGGCTAACAAGTCAATGTGTTCCTAAGATGAAGATATTAAAATAACCAGTTTTGCATTGAAGCTATTGCTGATCTTTTTGAAAAGAGGTTCCAGTCGTTAAGTTATAGATCTATCTGCTATGCGAATCGTCCTGGAGCGGTTCCCTATACTTTTTTCGCAGAAAGGATCTATGAGGAACAATTTACAGTTAACCATTTGTTTTCTGTTTTATATGAATGGAAATGGTTTTTGAAGATCATATTAAAATGGAGTGTAAGAATTTTGTTAACACTATCGAAACTCTAGGTAATGTCTAATGTCATTTATTTTGCCTTGTTTATTTGGCTCACGGATAGCTAAAAATTCGTCGTGAAAACATTTTCCGAATAGTTCACGAGCACCTCGTTCGTTGTTCACGACAGTCTCGGAGAGAAAATGTATAAGCCCCATAAGAAACAATGCATGTTTTCTTATAATTATTATTAAATTACTAAATTAAATTTAAGAATAATAGAAAATGAAATATCGAATGATGAAATATCGAAATGATGAAATGAAATATCGAATGATGAAATATCGACAAATGGATATTTGATAAATTTTCCTACGTTAAAATTAAACCAAACGACAAATTATTCAATTGAATATATACAAGCTAAATGTAAATGAAATTAAAAAAAAAACGTTTATAATTAAATCCAATATATTTAAGCTAAATGTAATTAGAATAGAGACAAACGATAAAAAATTGAAAAGTGATATGGTACTACAAAACACCCCGCCTAGAATAATAGCACTAGGGTGTCTGAAATATTTTAATGTAATCAAAAACCTTAAAAAACTTAAATTATTTAAGATAAAAACTACAAGCAAATTCAAAGGTTCTTATGCACTCGAAATATTTCCGAACAAGTAACCTACATGACATTTGATTGCTTTTTTGGTTTTATTAACATCGCTCTAAGCAACAAAAGGGCTTTGATGACAGACTCATATTTCTGAACCTCACTCAAGTGACAAAGACAACATATGAGCTTTCTTCTCCCTCTCTTAACTTCCATACCATCCGAACGGGAGGACTTAGCGACCCACGACTAAATTTAACGAGCATCAGCCCCAGTTTTACGGCGATTCTATTGTGGCATCAGGACACAGGATGCAATTATCTTTCATCGATGCATATATTATCATAGAAAGCGCAAACATACACTTCAAGAATACATGGTTTTTTAGTATGAATACAGATTTTGTCATTTTCATCTCCTTCTAGTACAAAATCCCTTTTAGCAAAAGTTACAAACATAAGGCTCTTCTTCCGAGTGAGTAACCAAATGTACATTTACTTGAGAACATCCAGTAAATGCGTTTTTTTTTTAAAGGACAGGGATACAATTTCTCAATTGCATGAATGAGTAAATGGGCTACGAGAGAGAGAGAGAGAGAGACAAGAGTGACTATTAAACAAAGAAATTCATGTTGTTATAGAAGAAATACCCATGCGCCGAACTTTAGCGAACGACAGCTGTTTAGCGAGAATCTTTTGTTTGTCTGTTTTAATTAACGTTGTACTAGGTGCAACATGGGCAATAGGCAACGGTTCTCGAGAGATTGATAGTCGGGTAAGTAACGAGGACAACACCTCAGCTGGCACTATCCTCTCTTAACTTCCACACCAGCCAAACGGGAGAACTTTGGGTTCCAACATATTTAACGTGTATGAGCCAGGTTAAACGGATTGTCCTTAGTTCTCCTCACCCTCGAAACTACGATTCGACGAAAACCACCGGCCCCGAGTCCGATACCTTATCCACTAAGCTACCACGGCTAAACGTTAAGCCATTTCTTTCGTATGCAGTACATGTCGTTCTGGAAAGAAATCCATATATCCATAGTCTTTTTCCAAATATTTTGATAATTTTATGTATAAAAATTTGATTTATTCAGCGGCGGTTGCCTAGTGGTCATGGTGACGATTTCGTGGACAGCGTTTTCTTCTTTCGACACGTGGATTGGAGTCTTTATTCCTCTAAGCAACCCGACATATAGCGTGATGTTGAAAGTCCAGCCTTTCGCTTTTCGAAGATCTTTTATCGGTGAGGAATGGGACATGCATCTAGTTAGTGTCACCTCTGGTTTAAAATTACGAGTTCCGTCAATCATTGCTCGCTCTCTACTTCCAAGAGCGACGATAACAAACATTCAAACAATTCATGTTATAAAAACTTTATCTAGTGTTGCAACAGCAAATAAGTAAATTAAAGTTTTTTTTTTAACTTCGCATAAATAATATCTTATTACCTTTGTGGAACAGAAGAAGAATATGTGATTTTGAATTACACACAAACATTTTTTTTTCTAAAAATTACTTCAAATCATAGTAATATATCGAATTTAGATGTGAATTATCTCGTAATTGTGATACTGAGATTAGATAATTTACATATAAAACAATTACGAATATTGTACGAGAGGTTTATGGCATTTTTGTTTTCCTTATTTTTCTCATATATTAGAAACATTAAATTTTTGTATATTTCAGTTTATATAACTCATTTAGTACGAAAAAGTTAAGAAACTTGCTTTTGTGTAACGTGTTTAATTATGAAAGAAGCGAAGCTACTGATATCCATCAGGCAGAAGAGATTGTCCATGGCAAAATTTAAAAAAATAATTTTTAGGCAGCAATAAATGATTCGTGAAATATAATATTTTCTTATCATACGTATGCTTATAAAATTTTAGCAAAATGATTTACCGACTTGAACTCTCTTTTGACTCGACTTGAACTCTAATAAGAAATTTAATACCAAGTAAATACTTGGTTTTAAAAACTATTTTACATAAAAGGACACTTTCTCAAACTTTAGAAAACAACCAATAATCTTGAAGAATGATATCGTTAATTGATTACTTGTTTTATTAGCGACACCGGATAGTAAACAATTTGGTCTATTGGCAAAGGACAACATAATTTTGAATCTCGATGAAGAGACGAGGATGACATCTATGAGCTGGTACCTCCCTGTACTATGATCACCACAAAGCCAACGGGAGGACTTTCAGCCTTTGCAGATCTTACTACTTCAGCCCCCATCACACATCTGTTCCTTGGTATCATCAAGGCTCGAACACACGACACTACTGATCGCTACGATAACCATTACGCTACTGTGGGCACCGGATAAGGAAAAAAAACATAAGAAAAAACTTTTTATACTTAACTTTTTGCCTGCATATTTATATCGTTACTTTACAGCCTCATGCTCTTCTTCATTATATCCTTGAGGAAAGATACAATTCGTCAATATATTCCTATTTTTCTTACTGTCTACGTTTTTCATTATTACATTTGATAAGTTAAACAGTAACTAATTTTTTAAGGTAAATTCCTCATATTAATAAAATATGATTGTCTAGTTTAAATTAATATTGTTGCTACATTCAAGCCACACACACTCAGCATAAATTTAAGAAAACAAATACTAACGGTATATTTAAAGTTAAATTCAGTTAAACTGAAAGTTGTGTATCACTGTATACAGTCTTCACAAGTAAACATATATGATTTTAATTTCGGTTTAGATTTCATTTGAATATTTTTAACAAGTTTCTCTTTTACCACTGGATATGAATGATTAATTTTACTTTTGCGTTAATTACAATTCGAATTTACACGCATGTTTATCTTCCTAAACAAACATAAATATTCTTGTGAAAATCTTTGAACACTGAAATTAGTGATAAGATTTTAGGTAAGATAGACTTACTGATTTATCATTTACTTCAATATTATGGATAAGAAATTTTATAAATATCAGTTTTGTCAAAAGGTACATTCCTCAAAGAAACAATTAGAAAGGCATTTAGCTATTCATTGCAAAGAAAATCTTTTTACTTGCAATAAATGCAAAAAGTCGTTTTCTTCGATGCATAATCTTACAAAACACTTGTGTATTTGTGCACGGCAGATAGCATATAATTGCGAAATATGCTGCGAATCATTTTCTAAGAAGTCTAATTTAAATAGACATTTACTCATTCATTCAAATGAGACATCTTATTCGCGTTCTGTTTGCAAAAAGGCTTTTACTCAGCGCACTGACTTAAATGTTCACTTACGCATTCACACAAATGAGAAACCCTATGTTTGTGACATATGCCAAAAAAGGTTTTTCTACAAAAGGAGGTTTGAATACACATTTCCGTATTCATACAAAAGAGAAACCCTATGTTTGTGACATTTGCCAAAAAGGTTTTTCTTCTAAAGGATGTTTGAATACACATTTCCGTATTCATACAAAAGAAAAGCCTTATGTTTGTGAAATGTGCAATTACGCTTTCCATCACAGTAGTTCATTGAAAAGTCGTTTACGTATTCATACTAAAGAAAAACCGTATGTTTGTGATACTTGTAATAAGGCCTTTTCTCAAAGGGGTAACTTAAAATGTCATTTGTTTCTTCATACAAACGAAAAACCTTACGTTTGTGAATTCTGCAAGAAATCTTTCACTTACTGTAATGACTTAAAAACGCATTTGCGCATCCATACGAAGGAGAAACCTTATGTTTGTGGAATTTGCAAATACACGTGTACTAATAATAGTGCGCTTAGAAAGCATTTACTTATTCATACCAAAGAAAAACCATACGTTTGTGATTTGTGCAAAAAATCTTTCTCTCAAAGTAATAATTTAAAAAGGTATTCCCGTATCTGTAGGAAGGAAAAGCCATTACGGTTTTGATTCCAGTAGAACGTCATTCTCTCAACGCTGTCACTTGTATGAGTAGACCAAAAGGAATATAAATATATTTTCTATTCATTCAACAAATTATTTTTTTGATCCCTGGTATTTTGTATCAACACTTGTGTGACATTCAAGGAATTAATATACGAACTTTTATTAGTAAACACGAGAATCTTACTCTAATTGATTTTTATGCTTCCTATTTATATAAAGATTTATACTTTCCGAATGTGACACAGATTTATAAAATTCATAGGTTTCAAGTATTACTGTCATTGTGAGATATTTTTATTTTATTTTCTGCTATGAAATTACAATTACATTTTGTTTATAGTTAAAAAGCAGTTTTAAGAATTTTCGATGAATAACGTCTTCGAACTGCATGAATTACCTTTGAGAAAATTTGCTGTTTGATGATGTATTGAATTTTATGTATATAGACTGAAGCATTTCGACGAAAACATTGATACAGAAGTGGAAAAATATTAAACTAAATCACATAAAATATAATTCTTCTTATTTTATAGAGGACTTTTGCAATGGTATAGAAGAAACGTATCGCATGTAGTGATAAAATGTTTCAGTTAAAAAGCGAATAACAAAAACTAGTTTTTATGATAGACTCGTATATTTTTCAAATTATACTTATTTATATTATACCTTATTAAAATAATTATTTCAACTGAAGAGAATAAAATAAAAATTTACTTAAAATAAATCAGTGTGGAGTGTTTTTCATTTCAATCGTATGATGTTTTTTTTTTTTTGTTGTGTGGAGCAGTAGATTATTTGAGGTATATTTATTTTTAGATATATAGTGCTCTTTGATTGCACTTTGAAATTGTAAAAGTATGTAAGTAATACAGTGAGAAATTATTTTTAATTATTACTAAACATATAAAATAACTTATATTGATGTGAAATGTTGAAAAAATGTCCTTAAAAATATTTTGTAAAATGAGACTTCATACTAAAATGGGTGTTAAATATATGAAATATTTACGTTTTTTATAAAAATCGACGATTTACATTAGATTCTAAGAAGAACGCAATATATATACATAATTTAAAAGAAACATTTTGATGTATGTAAATTATATACCGCATCCAAACAAATTGTTTAAAATATTACAAAAAATGCTTTTTGTCGGCTTTATTTTCCGGAAATTTTTTTTATACTAAAAAATTATTAAAAATCTTTTTCGTGATGGCGAAATTTCTTCTTAGTTCTTAACAATTTACCTGTTTCCGCGATTTAAACTGTTGCCATCATTATAAACCCTAAACTTAGAATAAAATCTGGAAGCAAACATGACACTTTGGAATTATTCTCCAATGTTATAGGCTAAATAGAAGAATGTAGAAATATTTGCTTCATTTGCGAATACACGATAGCAATTTTTATATAATAAGTAGCATTTACAAGTATTTTATTTAACAAAATGAACATACTTTGAATTTTTTAGTAAATAATATAGAAGTAATTAAATATGTTTAAAACTTAATTAACATGGTTTGCTTTCAAAGCAATTATAAAGCAACATTATATGGTTCTTATTCATGTGGTCTCATGCATGATGTGGATGAGTTGTCAACATCGATAAATCCTGCCTGGCGTTGTTTCCATGGGGTCTTGCGTTGGAGTCTTAATGTAACTAGTGCCAAGGGAGTTCATGTCTGACATATTTAAGGTATTCGATACCGTATCATCAACGAAAAAAAAAGCAAAATATCAATGAATTGAATTAATAATAATACGGGGTGTATAGATATAAATAATAAATTATTTATTTCTTAAAATTTAATTTCTGTTGCAACTACATAAATGAAAGACTATTCCGTTCTTAAGGACATACCATTCTTTTAAAAATATTATTGTGTAAAGAACTACTGAATAGAATGAAAATCATAAATAAAAATATTTTAAATTGAGGAGTCTTTCATTTTCATAGAGCTTTAGATATCATGCTGTGCCGGCCTCTTGGTTTACAATGTGTCGTTGCAGAACAAAATATTTAATAAATTGTGGATATAATAGCTATAGGACTTTCTACATTTATTCATTATTACATTTTATGAGCAAAAAAAAAAAAACTACTTCTTTTAAAAATAAATTTTTCGTGTAGAAAATATTTTCTACTTTAAATAATGTTGTTGCTTCTTCGAAGTCTCGTTGCCACGGATTTCACAGCTGGCACTTTTCGTCGAGTAATGGATTCGAGCCTTGTTGATATCAAAGAATGGCCATGAAGTCAGGGCTGAGATGCACCATAAATCTGTTGAGCCGCAAAGTCCTTCTAATGACGTAGTGTGGATGATAAGACAATGAGTACCAGCTTTGTTGTCGTACTCGTCATTTGAGCTACGATTAAAATAACGAGGATAGTCGCCAATAGCATTTGTGTCTCTTCCAGTGTGGCATAACTAATACCAATCAATAAGCCTTGCCATTCTTCGCATTTGTGAAAATTTCACAAATTCTGTAATTCATTGATTAAAAAAAGGATAGTTTCTTAAATGACAGCATGTGTATGTAATTATCATGTATAAATATCGCTTCTTAAATTAATAAAATGAGTCTGGTTTGTTGTTGTTCTAGAATTGATTGAGTGTGTGTTTATTAACGTTGCACTTGGAAGCAACAAGAGGGATATAGGCTACGGACGTGTTCAAGTAACGAGGATGATACCTGAACTGGCCTCACCTCTTCTACCTTCCACATCACGTCCACGGGAGTACTTGGTAAATTGATCAGATGTTACCTACATCAGCTCAGCTACTCGGCATTTGTTTTGTAGCACAGGGTTCCAACCGCCAGCCTCAGCATCCGCAACCTATTCACTAGGCTACCACGGCAATTTTTCCTGCTGAATTTCACCTACTACACCTGAATTTCACCTATATTTAATTGTTTTTTTTTTTTTTTTGTTGATTTTTAAATGAATATGTATCCTTGATTAAACCCTTTTCTCAGGAAAAATGTTGAGCATGTTTTAATGGCTTACAAAAAGCATCGAGTTTATTAAGATACCAATGTAATCAAAAGGAAAGAAAATTATTTCATCAAGTCTGCAGGGATTCCCTGCCTACCACTTCTGAATTGAACATTTAATATACTAATAATTCATTTAATCACGAGCCATCAGATTCGAGTTCTTAATACAGCATTAAAAGAAGGTACGGATCGTTTATTCTTCGTAGATTATTCTTATGTTCACCCCTAAGGCTTTTTACTAAGAATAAGACGTTTCAATCTGATAACTTTTCCTCATTGTCGTTGAAACTAACTGTACCGACCACATTTAACAAATTCGTTAGTGTTCCTTCTTAAATCCGACCAAGATCCCCATGAAAGACAACTGGAGGATCAGCATTCTTGTTTCCATGAATTTAGTATTTAAGAATATGATCAGTGGGGAGCTAATGAAAATATATTCAGTATATTTTAGATTTATTTCATAACTCTTATCGGCATATTTGAACAAGTTAGAAGTATTTGTCCTGTACAAGCTAACACATTAAGTCAAAATTATTTTTTCGTAGAAAAACATTTCATTAATAACGAATGGTTTGGTTTGATTAACGTTTCTCTAGAAGCAACAGCAGGTATGTACTTCGTAACTTTGAATCTAATTTAGTTTTAGTTTTTAGTAACGTCGCAGTAGAAGCAGCACGAAGGCTATTGGAGACGGACATCGTAATTTTGAAATACTGTTAAGTGACGAGGACGATAACTGAGCAGTCACCCCATCTCACCGAACTTCCACACTATGCCAAAGGGAGGACTTTGCCCCCCCTCCGAAAAAATTTAACATGCATCACCCAAGGCTTCACGGCGGGTCTTTGGCTGCCAAGGATCGAACCGCGACTGAACGAAAACCGACCACCGCGAGTCCACGAACTTGACCCCTAGGCAACCGTGGCCCCAAATTTGAACCTAAATGACGAGGACCACATCTGAGCTGTGACCCTCTACTCTTATCTTCCACAACACATCACGGGAGGACTTTGCGAGCCACGACCTTGTTTAAAATGCATCATCCCCGGCTACACGTCGATAATCTTTAGTGGTATTATGTTTGAGCCTTCGAATAAAATAAACTCCAATCTATCGATGTTTATATACTATTATCATAGAAAGTAGACTTTGACATTTCATAAAAATAAGGCTTTCGTTAGTATTAATACAGAAATTTCATTTCAATCTCCTTCTAGGACAAAATCTCTTTCGGCAAAAGTTACAAACGTAAGGCTTGTCTTCTGTGTGAGTAACCAAATATAACTTTTATTTGAGAACATCCAGTAAATGCGTTTTTGTAGAAAGTACAGGGATACAATTTCTCATTTGAATGATTGAGTAAATGAGCTACGAGGTGTGACTATAAATAAAGGTACTGACGATGCTTAAGAAGATGTACGCATGCGCCAAATACTAGCGATCGACACATGTTTTGAGTGAAGCATTTGTTTGGTTGTTTTAATTAACATCGCACTTGGATCAATAAAGACTATTGGCGATGGATTTCGTGATTTTAAACTTCGATCGAGTGACGAGTACGACACCCGAGCTGGCACCACTTCTCCTAGCATCCACACAACGATATGGTAGGACTTTGGGCCAAGACAGATTCAACGTGCCCGCCTATACGGGGTGTCATTAGTGGTCTCAGGCTCGAATCTACGATTCGACGAAAACCGCTGGCCACGAGTCCAATGCCTTATTCAGTAGGCTTCAGTGGCCACGCGTGAAACATTTTCTTTCGTAAGAAGTGCATATCGTTCTGTAACCAATCCTTATATACATAGTCTTCGTACGAATATTTGCGATTATTTCATGTATAAATATTTGATTCACAAGTTTCGACTGCGGTTGACGAGTGGTTATGTTGAGGAATTGGTGATCAGAGTATTTCTGTTTCGACTTTTGGATTGGAGCTTTCATTCCCCTAAACAACCCGACGTATAGCTTGATATTGCAAGTTAAGTCTTTCCCTTCTCCAAGATTTTAAGTCGGTGAGGTATGGTTCATGCATCTAGTGTCCTCTTCATCAATTGACACAGGTTTAAAATTTCGAGGCTCATCGAGTATTGCCCGCTGTCTACTTCCCAGATTGACTTTTACAAATATTCAACTAATTCATGACAAAAAAAATTATATCTGGTGTTGAAACAGGAAATGAGGAAATTAATTTGTCTTTTAATTTCGCATCAATAATATTTTGTAGCGCTTGTAGAACTGAAGAATATGTAATTTCAAATTACACACAAATAATTTTTTTTCTCTAAAAATTACTTTAAGTCGTAGTTACATATTGAATGTAAAAGTGAATGATCTCGGAATTTTGGTACTGAGATTAGGTACTTTACATATAACACAAATAAGAATATTGTACTAGAGCTTTTGGGATTTTTTCTTATTTTTCTCGAATATTAGAAACATTACATTTTTGTACATTTTCTTTTACATAAGTCATTTACTACGAAAAAGCTATAAAACATGTTTATGTGTGATGTATTTTATTATGAAAGGAAGCGAAGATACTGACATCTATCAGGCAGAAACGATTTGATATGGCCGAATTAGTAAGATAATTTTTGGCAGCAATACATGATTCATTTAGTTTAAATATGTTCATATCGTTTGCTTTAAAAACTTTCAGTAAAATAATTTAAAGAGTTGAATTCTCTTTTTAGTACATTAAATTGAGAATTTAATGTACTAAATGAAGAAGATTATCTCTATCAAGATATGTAGTACCAAGTATTTGGTTGTTGCAAACATAAAAGAGTACTCTTTCTCAACCTTTACAAAACAACAAGAAATTTAGAAGAATGATATCATTAATTGATTAATTGTTTTATTAACGTCCCCATAGAATAAACACGATGTCTATTGGCAAGGGACATCATCATTTTGAACCTAGATCAAAAGACGAGTACGTCATCTGTGAGCTGGCATCTCCCACTACTATTATTACCACCAAGCCAACGGGAGCATTTTCGGATTCGGCAGGTTTTACGTGGATCAGCCCCGGCTAAACACATGTTCATTAGTATCATAAAGTCTCGAACTCAAGACACTGCTGTGCGCACCAATCAACACTAAGTTACTGCGGCCATAGGATATCTAAGAGAAAAAAACATAAAAAAATTTATAACTAAACATTTTTCTACCTGTTTATATTGTTACTGAAAAGTTTTATGTTCCTCTTCATTATATCCTTGAGTGAAGATTAAATACTTCAATACATGAATAGTTTTCCTTCTGTCTACGCTTTTCATTATTACATTTTGTAAGTTAAATAATAACTAATATTTTAAGGTATATTCTTAATATTGATAAAATATGGGATATCTACTTTAAATTATTGTTGTCTCTACATTCAAGCCACACGCACTCAGCGTAAAGTTTTAAAAAAAATACGATTTTAACGGTATATTTTAAGCTGAAAGTTGTATCATTATATACACGCTTGACAAGTAAAGGTATAAGATTTGAATTTCCTTTTAGATTTCGTTTGAAAAATTTTAAAATTTTTCTTTTACCACTGGATACGAATGATTAGTATTACTTTTGCGATAATGAGATTTCGATGTTACACTCTTAAATATCTCCGTATGCAAACATAAATATTTCTCTGAAAATATTTGAACACTGAGAAAAGTGAAAAGATTTTAGGTAAGAAGGACATACTGATTTATCAATTACTTCAGTATTATGGATGAGAAAATTTTTGAATGTCACTTGTGCCAAAAGATATATACCTCAAAGAAATGGTTAGAAAAGCATTTAGCTGTTCATTGCAAAGAAAAACTTTTTACTTGCAATAAATGCATAAGGTCATTTTCTTCGATGCATAATCTTGCAACACATTTGTGTATTCGTAACCAGCAGACAGCACACACTTGCGAAATTTGCTGCAAATCATTTTCTAAGAAATCTAATTTAAATACTCATTTACTCATTCATTCAAATGAGAGATCATATCCGTGTCCAATATGTTATAAGGCTTTTTCTCAAAGATCTGGCTTAAAAATTCATCTACGTATTCACACAAATGAGAAGCCTTATGTTTGTGACATTTGTCAAAGAGGGTTTTCTACTAACGGAGATTTGAAAAAACATTTCCGTATTCATACGAAAGAAAAGCCTTATATTTGTGAAGTGTGCAAATGTGATTTCCGTGACAGTAGTTCATTGAAACGCCATTTGCGTATTCATACCAAAGAAAAGCCTTATATTTGTGAAATGTGCAATTGCGCTTTCCGTCACAGAAGTTCATTGAAACTTCATTTACGAATTCATACCAAAGAAAGACCGTATGTTTGTGAAAGCTGTAATAAGGCATTTTATCAAAGGAGTGACTTAGAACGTCACTTGCTCCTTCATACAAACCAAAAACCTTACGTATGTGAATTTTGCAAGAAATCTTTCCCTCTAAAAGGTACTTTAAAAATACATTTGCGCATCCATACAAAGGAAAAACCTTATGTTTGTGATTTATGCAAAAAGTCTTTCTCTCAAAGTTATACTTTAATAAAGCATTCCCGTACCTGTACAGAGGAAAGACCTTGAACGTTTTGATACTATTAGAAGGTCATTCTCTTAAGCCTGTCACTTGAGAAATCAAAAGGAATATAAACGCATTTTCCACTTATTCAACACATGTTTTTTGGATCCTTGGTATTTTATATCAACGTGTGTGACAATCAAGGAATTAATTTTTGAATTTTTATTAGTACACACGATATTCTTACTTGAATTGATTTTTATCCTTCCTATTTACTTAACGATTTATACATTTAGAATGCGACTCAAATTTAAAAAAATCATTGGTTTCAAGTATTGCTATCATTGTGTTATATTTTTATTTTATTTTCTTCAATAAAATTACAATTACATTTTGTTTATAGTTACAAATAATTCTAGGAAGTTTTCATGGATAACTTCTTCGAATTTCATGAAATATCGTTGAGAAAAATTGTTTTTTGATGATGCATTGAATTTTATGAATATAGATTGAAGCAGTTAGACGAATACAATGTTATTGTGAAGGAAAAATATTAAACTAATGCAGATAAAACTTAATTCATCTTACTTTACGGAGATCTTTTGCAATGGTATGGAAGGAATGTATCGCATGTAGTGATAAAAAGCGGATAACAAAAAACCAGTTTTTTTTAATAGGCTCGTATAATTATACTTATTTTTGTTGTATCTTATTAAAATAATTTTTTCAACTAGAGAGAATAAAATAAAAATTTACTTAAAATATATCAGTGTGGAGTGTTTTTCATTTCAATCCTATGATGTTCTGATTTTTTTAGTTTATTGAGAAGTATGTTTTTTTAGGTTTATTTGTTTTAGGATATGTGATGCGCTTTGAAATTGTAAATGTTTGCAAGTGATATAGCGAGAAATTATTTTTAACTATTATTAAATATATAAAATAACTTATATTAACGATAAATGTCGGAAGAATTCCCTAAAATATATTTTGTAGAATAAGACTTGATACTAAAATGGGTGATAAATATAGGGAAGAATTACTCACCTATCGTTAAATATCTTCTATAAAGCAATTAATTAAATTTTATATTATAATAATTTTCAATCATAATATTGATTCAATAATTCAAATATAACATTTAATATATATTCAAACGTAACATATATTATACTGAACAATATTCAAATATAATATATAATTTCTTAGCAAATAAATTGGAACTAATTAAAAATGTTTCAAAATTTATGAACGTGGATTGTTTTAAAAGCAATTTTAAAACAACAATTTATGTTTTTCTTTTTCCTGTGGTCTCATGCATGATGTGGTTAAGTTATCAACATCGATAATTCCTGCCGAGCGTTGTTTCCATGGATACTTGCGTTGGAGTCTTGATGTAACTAGTGCCAAGGGAACTCACTTTTGACAAATTTAAATTGTTACGATTTCGACTTCGTATCTATAACGATAACAAGAAATTAATTAGTGAATTGAAATAATTATTATAGAGGGTATATAGATATAAATAATAAATTATTTATTTCTAAAAACTTAATTTCTGTTGTAAATGAATGACTATTCTGTTATAAGGCCATGACATTCTTTCAAAAATATTCTTTTATAAAAAATTACTGAATAAAATGAAAATCATACACAAAAATATTTTAAATTGAGTTCTTCTTTTTAATAGAGCTGTGGATATCATTTAAGACGGCCTCTCTGCTTGCAATGTGTAGCGGCAGCCGAATTCTCGGGCGGAACCGGGGTTGTTTCCAAGGTCTTTGCGCAAATCCTGATGTCAAAACCGAACCAAATTTTGCAGTCTGATGGACATTTAATTCGTCTAGGCTTCAAGCTCTCCCATTCTCACGGTGTAAGAGTTTGGAGAAAAACCGTCAATTTATCCTCGTCACTTGTGAGAGGCTCAAAATTACAAAGCCACATACCAATAGCCCACACATTTCGCCTTCAAGTGCGAAATGAATAGAGAATTAATCGTTGATGAGGAAAATATAAATACAAATATATATATATATTTAGGAGCGCATTCCAGTACTGTTTTTTTCCACAATATCATTATTTTTCTTCTCTATTTTTACAAGATTAAAAGGATATCTAACATTTTAATCATAATTCAATTAGAATCCTTTCCGAGCAGAAAGCATATTTTTTCAGCAATCAATTACTATTGCAAGGAGTGAAAACTGCTTAAACATTCCTGATTTCAACAAACCGTATAATGAAGAATATTCTCACTTTTGTGAGGTCAAACATAAGATGGTTTTAAACATAACACGGTTTTTTATTATTTTGAAATGCAACAGTAAACAAAAACTAGCATCAATTTCATTTCGAATACTTTATTTGCATAAAAGTATGCTCCTGAAACTAAATTTCGGACGCAGTTGTCGAATGGTGACGGTCAGGATATTGTGACTGACTTTCTTTCTTTCGAGTAATAAAAAGGAACCTTTATACCACTAAGCAAAACCCCGTGCAGCGTGACGTTTTACGTGTAGAGTTTTCGTGCTTCTGGATTTTATGTCGGTGAGGTATGGCTGTTTAGAGGGGGTAGGGAATCATATTAGGAGTCATCCTCTTGATTTGACCATGGTACAAATTCGCGAGATCCGTTGACAAATTCCCTCGCATTCCTTCTAATCGAAATGTTAAAAACTATTCAATCTATTAATCTCACAAAAATTAAATATGGTGTAGTAGCAAAATAGTAAAAAAATATTCCTTCCATTTCATCATTTATATCTTCTTATAATTGCAGAATATGTAATTTAAATTAAAAATTCAAAACATTATAATAATGTCTTGAAAATTCCTTCAAAGCATAGAAAAGCATTGATTTTATTTGGTATATTTCTTATCGGGATTAGGTATTCAAAATGTTAAATAAATATGAGTGTTTATAAACTTTTCAGAAATTAGATGATATTTTTCTCTTTTTTTTTTTACTACGAATTTAGTAATAAACATATTTTTATGTATTTCTTTTTTATATATAATGTATATTACGAAATACTAAAAATATTTGATTTAGAATTTAGTTTATTAAACAAGAAAAAGGGGCCGCGGTAGCCTAGTGGTCAAGGTCGTGGACTAGAGGCCGGCAGTTTTCGTTCAGTCGCGGGTTCTATCCTTGGCAGCCAAAGACCCGCCGTGAAGCCGAGGGTGATGCACGTTAAATCTGTTTGGGGCCCCAAGTCCTCCCGTTGGTGTGGTGTGGATGTTAGGAGAGGGGGGTGCCAGCTCAGGTGTTGTCCTCGTCACTTTACTATGGTTCAAAATTACGAGGTCCATCGCCAATAGCCCTCGTGCTGCTTCTAGTGCGATGTTAATAAAAACTAAACAAGAAAAAGAAACATCTGAATTCCATCAGTCGGGAAACATTAGAAATGGCTGTTTCAAAAAGATATATTTTCGGCATTATTAATACCTGTCAAATTTTTACGTTTTGAAGTCGTATAATTCTTAACATTCTTAGTGAAAGAATTGTTCATGTTCATTTCTCTCTAAACGAGATTAAAATGAAGACACTCTTTAACCAGACATATATAATACCAAGTAATCGGTTGTTATTTACATACAATGATAATTTTTCAAAAGAATTTAGAAGAATGTTTCAAAAACAAAACCCTAATAAACATTTTAAACTTTCCTTTTTTTTAAATTTTTATTTTCTCTGTGTTTTTACTTGAAAGAGCCTGTTAAAACACACATTTTAACTATATCCTTGAAAAAACATTTAACGAATCGATAATATAAGAAATACAGGATTTTCTACATTTTTCATTATTACATTTTATAAGCAAAACAAAATCAACTTTTTTAAAAATAAATTTCTCTTATGGAAATTATTATCTTCTTTAACTTACACATATAAGAAAAACGCTAATATTGTACAACATTTGTTTTGGCATTTTTTCTTAATTTTCTCATATATTATAAACATTACATTTCGTTTTATATAAATCATTTACTACTAAAAAGTTATGCAACAAGTTTATGTGCAATGTGTTTCATTATGAAAGGAAGCGAAGCTACTGACATCCGTCAGGTAGAAACGATTGGACATGGCAAAATCAAAAAGATAATTTTTTGGCACCAATAAATGATTCGTGAATTTTAAATATTTTCTTATCGTATGCTCATAAAATTTTAGTAAAAAGATTCAACAAGTTAAATTCTCCTTTTGGTTGATTAAATTGAAGATTATCTCCATCAAGAAATTTAATGCCAAATACTTGTTTGTTGTTTACATAAAAGGGTACTTTCTTAAACTTTAGAAAACAACCAAGAATCTAGAAGAATGATATCATTAAATGATTGATTGTTTTATTAATATCGCCGGATAATAAACAATTTGGTCTATTGGCAAATGATAACATAATTTAGAACCTCGGTCAAGAGACGAGGATGACATCTGTGAGCTGGTACCTGTACTTTGATCACCAAAAAACCAACGGGAGAACTTTAAAACACGGCAGATCTTACGTGCTTTAAGGCCGGGTATGCACTTATTCTTTAGTATCATCTAGGTTCGAACCCACCGCATATCTGTCCGCGAAGATAAACAATTACAACCACCACTTAGTTTGCCTACGAAGATACGTATATACTAGCACAGGATATCAAAGAAAAAAAACATATGGAAAAAAATTTCTTACTTAACTTTTTCTACATGTTTCTATCATTACTATAAAACCTTGTGTTCTTTTTCAATATATCCTTGAAGAGAGATTCAATTCCTCTATGTATTAGAAGTTATGTTACTCTCTACGCGTTTTTCATTTTTACATATTATAAGTTAAAGGATAAATAAATATTTAAGGCAAATTCCTCCTATTGATAAAACATGGATATCTGCTTTAAATTTATGCTGTTGCTACACTCAAGCCACGCATATTCAGCATAAATTAAAAAAACAATACTAATGGTTTATTTTAAGTGAAATTGAATTAAACTGAAAGTTATGTCACTGTATACACGCTTGATAAGTAAGGAATATAAGATTCAAATCTCCTGTTATATTTCGTTGGAAAAATTTTAAAAGATTTCTCTTACCGCTGTATACGAATGATAAATATCACTTTTGAGCTAAATAACATTCATTATTGAAAACGCATAAATCTTCGTATGCAAACATAAATATTCTTGTCAAAGTCTTTGAACACTGCTACAAGAGATAAGATTTTAGGTAAGAAAGACTTACTGATTTATCATTTACTTCAACAATATTGATAAGAAATTTTATAAATATCAGTTTTTTCAAAGGGTACATTCCTCAAAGAAACAATTAGAAAGGCATTTAGCTATTCATTGCAAAGAAAAACTTTTTTTCTTGCAATAAATGCAAAAAGTCGTTTTCTTCGATGCATCATCTTACAAAACATTTGTGTATTCGTGCACGGCAGATAGCATACACTTGCGAAATAGGCTGCGAATCATTTTCTTATAAGTCTAATTTAAATAGATACTTACCCATTCATTCAAAATAGAGATATTATTGGTGTTCTGTTTACAAAAAGGCTTTTTTCACCGCTCTGACTTAAATGTTCATTTACGTTCATGACTTAAAACGTCAATTGTTTCTTCATAGAAACGAAACACTTTACGTTTGTGAATTCTGCAAGAAATCTTTTACTCAAAATGTTAACTTAAAAACACATTTGCGCATCCATACTAAGGAAAACCCTTATGTTTGTGAAGTTTGTAGTTATGCTTGCAGTAACCGTAGTGCACTTAGAAAGCATTTACTTATTCATACCGAAGAAAAACCGTACGTTTGTGAATTCGTCAAGAAGTCTTTCTCGCAAAGAGGTAGTTTAAAAAGACATTCACGTATCTGTGCTGAGGAGATACCTTCATATTTATGATACTTGTATCATGTCATTGTCGCAATGCTTTCACTGGAAGCGACAATAATTCATCAAAAGGAATAAGCATAGTTTCACCTATACAATAAATGATTTATTTTGGATCCGGTGTATTTGATATTAACCTGTGCGACATTAAAGGAATTAATTTTAAAGTCTTAAATAGTGATCGATAGAATCTTACTCCAACTGATTTTTTATCCTCTCTTTTTACAGAACGATTTATTCTTATAATATGTGACAAAAATTTATAAATTTCCGAGGTTTCTAGTATTGCTGTTATTGTGCGATCCTGTTACTAATTGCGATTGTCATAATTGCATTGTGCGATTCTGTTATTTCTTACATTCTAACTTCGCTCATAACTAAAACATTTTTCAGACATTCTCATATGAAAGGTCTCCAAGATTCATGAAATATGTTTGTGGAAATTTTCTGTCTCATGATGCTTTGAATTTTATGGATTTAGATCAAAGTATTTAGACGAATACGCATAATATTCAGAAGGAAAAACAACGAAAAATGAGTTTTTTTAAGTAGCTTTGAGTAATTTTTAGATTAATTTTTTTTTTGTTACATCATATTAAAATGAAAATTGGTTGTACCGGAGAACACTAAATAAATACTTACTTTTTTAAAACCTTCAAGTGTGGAGTTTTTTTTTTTTTTTTGTTAAAATCACGAAATGCTCTTTAATATTGTTGAGCAGTTTGTAATAATTTGTCCATGTTTTTCGAATATTTATGGATATGATACGCTTGGATTGTGATTTGAAAATTTAAATGTATGTAAGTGATACAGTGAGAAAATCATTTTATTCATTACTAAATGTGTGAAATAATCTACCTTAATACAAAAAAAATCAGAGATTTGTGTAAACTGTTTTTTGAAATTGAAACATGATACTCAAATTGGGGTTAAATGTAGGGAATTAATAGCCACTTATGTTAAATACCTTCGAATTCAATTAATTAAATATTTCGATGATAAAAAATATTTGAAATATGTATTATTGATTCAATTTTATAAAAAACTAATTTTTTATAAGAATCTGAGATTTGTCAAAATGGATTCCAAGAAGAATGTAAAACCTCCACTAGTTAAAAGGAAAATCAATGAATCATGAGTGGCGTTGTTTCCATGGAGGTCTTGCGTTGGAGTCCTAATGCAACTATTGCCGGAATAGAAGAGTGGTGATAGTCGCGTGCTCGTGGGCAAATGTGCTTCTAGAATCGTTTATCTTAATACTGATGCAATTAAAAGCCAACTATGTAGTGGAAAAAAGTTCGAAGTTTAAATTATTTCCATTGCTGTGGTGGGGGAGATTAGAATTTAAGGTACCAGTTTGTGTATCATCCTCGTCACTTGTGAGACTGAGGCTCAAATTTATCTTTTACGTGACCAAGAATCCTCGTATTGCTTTTAAGGACGAGGTTTAAGCAATCAGTTAATCAGTTTTTGAAATAATAATATTTATACGTGACTGATTTTAAGAGTTGAAAATAAATGGGCATTTTTTTTATTATTTTTTGAGATGAAATTTTTAAGAAGCATTAAAAATGCTTGTACCATTTTACTCTGAAATGACTTACCGTGTAAATATTTTAATTGTGACGAAATGGTCCTTAATTTGTGATTGACTTTCTTTCCTTCGAGACGTTAATTGGAGCCTTCTTTCGCCGTGATGTTGCCTATCAGACTTTTAGAAGTTCGAAAACCTTACGTCGGTAAGACGTAGAAATTTAGAGAAGGCCGTGCCCTCTGAAACTTACCTTCTTCAGATGAGTAAGAGTAATTTAAAAAACTTCACATAATTTAATATTTAAGGTATTTAAAATAATGACTTGCCAAATTAACCTTTTTAAGATCAAAATTGGTTTAATAGAATAATATGAAAAAAAGTTTTATCTACTATGAATATCACTACCTCGAATAACACATACTTTTAGAAATAGTGCACTGATCTTAACACATTTTAAATGTACTTTCAGTAACTTTAAGTTCCTAAATAACATACAAAAATGTCATAGACCACCAACACTATGCATGATTTAGTTATAATAAATGTCTAATTTATTTTATTTAACAGGAAAAGTATAATGTATTGCACGGTTTGGGAAATAAAACACATTATAATAGTTGTATTTTAATTTCAACCTGTAACACAAAAAACCCCAATCCTATTTAAAATGGGTTTAAGTTTGACTTCGTAAATTAATTCTAATTTGCTTACAATTCTCTTTACTTTATCGTTAAAAAAAACTTAAAATTTATTTGCATCTTAGTACAAAATTGCGTGATGGAAATTTTATTCCTTTGCTTATTTGAAGGGACACAGTACCCTAAAAAAATTTCGTAATCATTATTATTTTCTTTTCATTACATGACTTTTTCGAATGTATGTAAGGCTTTTCTAGCTCAAACTACAATATTATTATATAATTTTACAATTTATTAAAGGGTGCCAATGGTATAAAACTTCAATTTTTTCATTTTTTTGAAAAGAAATGTCATTCGTCATTTTACGCTGTACATTTAGATCCCAACCATTTGACGATTTTTTGAGATTTTTTTTCAATTATAGCTTGAAAAAAAATTCCCATTTTTGGCAATGCATGATAGTTAAATGGGTAAGTTTAGTTTTGTTTTTAAACTTGCAATTATAATGAAATAAATAACCATAACAATGTGTTATTTGATTTCATTTATTAATTAATCTGAGAAGTTTTTATAATCCAATTTTAACAAATATAAGACCTCGATCTAACTAAAAGAAGCCTGATTACGCAAATTAGTTTGCCAAAAGCAGTGTAATGAAAGGAGAGCGAAACATTAACATAAAATGGATGCTGAAATTAGTCGAATGGATTGCTAAAAAGGAAATATTTTGGTATCCTTCGAAATAAAAAAGTACTTTAAAGGGATTATAGCCTTTTTTTGCTCCATATCCCATACAATCAACCAACCATTTAAGTAGAATGGTTAAAAATGTGCCCTGAATATACTTGTGAGGAGGGGAGGGGGAGTAAAACATGATTTGATATAACAAGAGAAAAATATCTGTATCTTCTTGCTTGAAACAGAACTTTTTTTTTAATACTTCGTCTTGGACTCGATTATCTGAGCAGGCTGGATATTTTATATTATTGTAAAACTTAAGACGACCGTTCTTCCTTATTTAATTATATTGCAACATTTCCTTTTAATTACACAGCCAGTAAGTATTAGACTCCAACAGAAGAAACGAAAGAGCAGGACAAAATATTTATTTCTTTGAAAAATACATAAAGTCATTCTCTCTCTCTCTCTCGAATCCTACTTTCCTTGTCAGTTTTAGAATATGATCAACTAATAAAGTTCTTTGCTTATCAATTCGCTTGTTCTGTTTCAACATTTCTCACAATCACCTGATTTTCATCTTAATACAAGATTCTTTGTTTCTTAGGAGACAGGAAATAAAATATTAATTTTGGATGCCACTTACTTTAAGCTTATAAATAACTTTGAAAAGAGGAAAAAAACCACTTATATACACTGTCGTTTACCTTATGCATACATATATTTTGTTTGCATACCAGTGGAACTATCCGCCAGCGGTAGACACACACGGTTCGTTATCCATGCTATGGTGACCCCAGATAAACAACATTTTGTATGTGGTACTTTTATAAGAGCTATGAATCAACTACTAACATTAACTGTTTCTCTATGTTTACGGATTACATTATGGAAAAACAAATTACAGAAATTTGAGATCTCCCTAACACAAAAGAAATTTAGGACAGGAGTCTAATAAAAAAAAATGGGGGAAAAACCAATCAGGAAAATACACCGTGATAAATGTATGATTGCTTCTTTGATTTGATTGCTCATCGACGTCGCTCTGAGAAGTAAGAAGAGAGCTGTTGACGATGGATGTCATGAGTTTGAACCTTGCTCAAGTAAGAAAGACGATATGTGTGCTGGCACCTTCCTTTTCAAACATCCCCACAATACAAATGGGAGGACCTGGAGCATAGAAAGATATCTGGTGCAACAGCCCCTCTACATGATGGCCATTAGTAGTATTATGGGGAACTCGCCGAGAGAACAGCGAGTGTTTCATTGTTAGAGTTTTTGATAAAGTGATGACTATCCTTTTTCAACAAAAAGAAAAAAAGAAGAAAATCGGAAAAAAATCCTCCATGCTTTTGAACTTATAGAAAGCATACAAAACTTAAGGATTTAGAACTGCAAGATTGGAATACTTTGATTTTACGATTATGATCACTTGGCTACCGAGGCTACATGAAGTTACCGGCCATGGGTTTTATTCCTTTCTTTATAAACTTTTGTTTGGTTAGGGATTTTAATGGTGTCGATTCCAAATTTCTCCGAGATGTGACTACCGCCGTTGATTTACTGAGCAATGCTTGATCTATACATGAAATAAGTAAAATACATTTCACTGTTTAATATATTTTTCCATGAAAAACTGACAGTCAGAAAAATTATTACAGTTTTCTTTTTGGAATTTTATGCATGCGCTGACGATATACTTCCTTATATTTTTTTTTAAAAAAATTCTTTTGAGTTTTCAATTGAGGATACTCCGTGAGACCTTCAACAGGAAGCGAATGATCTGCAAAATTAAATGCTAACAATGATGTTTCAAGGTGTGGCTCTAATCCAACTTAATGAATATTGTTCGGAAAACAAATACGTTTAGTTAAAATCGAATAATCTCGAATTGTATGTGTGTGCACTCCCCTTATAGACCGCCTCTTCACTTTTTCAATCGTATCGATAATCCGGTGATTTTATGCAGGCACACAAATCGTAGATTTTCTTATGGTTTCTACTTCTATGGTGCATTGTAAGCTTTCAATACAAAACTGAACATTTTTTGTAGTCTTAATAATTTCCTTTTTTTAAATTTTTTTTATTTGTATTGAATTAAATTTCATAGAATATTGTATAATTTTTTTACAATTTAAATCGCTTTTAGTAGCGATTTTCCCGTAATCTGGCGCTTTCGGTAATTCGGTAGTGCTCTGGTGCCATATTTACCGATTTACTAATTACTATATTTATTAATATGAAATGATACTTTCAAAAAATTAAGCCCTTGAAATAGCAAAACAGATCATTTTAACAGGGGATCGCGGGCAATTGCACACTAATTAATTTTAACTCCAGGTGGATGAATGAAGAAATATCGGAGAGAAATTGTTACATTTATCGCAATAGAACAGAATTATCCAATCCGTTTATTAATCAAATGTCAAATTGTTTTATTCTTTCTCTGTGTGTATTTTTGAATGTGTGTATTAAAATATTATAAAAAATGGTACTTGTCAATAAAAAAATGAAGCTGATTTTTCTTTGTTGTAGTTGCTGTAAGATTTATCATCTTACCAAGTGTTAGGGGGTTTAACGCAGGATACATTTTAGGAATTACTTAAAAGTTTTAACGATTTATTGAAACATTAGATTTTATTTATTTAATCTAATTTTTTAAAGACATGACTTTTTTCAGAAATGATTTCTTTGCTTTAATTACATCATACAAATCTCAACAAGAAATTTTTGAAATAATTTTAACATCTAGCAAGGGTTTAACAGTAGATAATGAAAATCTCTCTCTTTCTGCAGACCAAATATTATTCATGATTTAAAAAAACTAAGAACTGGAGCTGATGTCGCAGGCAAAGACATCGCAAACTCGAAGATCATATAAATATTAGCAACATGAAATTTCAGTCTTTGAAAAATCTTAAAATTGTTTTCCGCTTCTATTAAGGACTAGCTGAAATACGCCCGCTTCGCTGGACAGACGATAATATAATATTTTGGAACCTATACGTAAAATATCAAGAAAAGTTTCAATTTTTAAAACGTTAATGATGATCTAAATTTAAAATTTTAAGAAATTGATTGTCTGTAATAATGGTTATCCACGACTTTCAAATATATGAGAAAAATAAAATTATTTAGTAAAAGGTCTATAGTATATATATATAAGATATATATATATATATATATATATATATATATATATATATATATATATATATATATATATATATATATATATATATATATAATGTGGATCAAATTCATTCCACCGAAAACATGTTACACCTAGTATTGCCAAAGATGCAACCTTTTGTCAGTAGATTCTTCATGTGCTTAACTTTCAAATGAAATACCCTCGCAATGACTTCGAGTCTATCATAACATTTTTGCCCTTGAATCAAGACATCTTTGATTTCTGACCATTTAGGATTGCAAGTGACTGCAATCCTTAAAAAAAGTCGTGCAAGTCGGGACGTCCAAGTTCGTTCATGCATGTAGCGAGGTCCTCCATTAAGCGAAGATTGTCTTGAGTGTGCGCTACTCCGCAAGATTTTAGTATTTTTCAAGATCCCGCTAAGTTTTGGAGCTAAACTACACTTTCACTTACCGCGGGATTCCTAACTCATTTATTTCTATCCCTAAATATGTACGTTTTCTATTTTCGACATGCACGAAATTTCACATAAAGAGCAACTTCGCCAAAATCTTGCAAATCCTCCAAAAGTACTTCAATAAAAATTTACTCGGTATTTTTCCATTTCGCACGTGCAAATCTCACGGAGTTTACTTAATTGGTGACAATATACAGTATACAAATAAAAAATATATTTCATTTGGCGTCGGTCATATCATTTTTGGCGATAAAGTCGCCAAAAATCACATAACCCACGAATAAGAGTAGAACAATGGATGAAAATTACATTTTGGATACGATTTCCGTAAAATCAGTTCTTAGTGAGCCTTTACATCTCAAAATCAGTATCTATGCTAAATTTCAAATCAATCAATTGTAAAGTCTTAGAGATCTCGTGATGAGTCGGTCCGTGGTATTTCGCTTATATATATATAGATTACTTGATACTTTGCAAAATCTTGAACTGCAACCTACTTTTTGGTTTTAAATTAAATTGGTTCAACAATGTACATTCATCAAATTGGCCATCGATATTTTTGGAATCAATGGAACAACTTCTGTATCTTCTTCTAAATCATGTAAGACAATTTCAATTCGTAAATTTTTCACTGAAACTGGCTCATTTTATCATAACTGGTACTCTAGAATATACTGACTAGAATTCTAAAGAACGAAGAATTACAAGGGTGTCTTAATTTATGCTTTCCATATTTTTATACATTGTCTAGCCTGAGAAGAATTTTTCTTCTTTTTTTCCCTAAATATTATAATCTCCATGTTGAGTGCATAGAAATTATTTGGCTGAAGATGGTCAAACATTTTAAAATTTCTTCGTCTGTCGAGAAAAAGGAGGGAAATAAGTATAACGACTCCCTTCACCAATTACGCCAAAAATTAAAACGCCTTTCTAATTAGTCAGAAGAGACGTATTTCCAGTCTAGGTGGCAGAAGCGTAGCTCAAACGACCTGCCAACATTCTTCGTCCCCACTGCACCAGGGTTCGAAACAACACTGTCAACCACGGTCACAATTCTTCCTCTCCTCGGGGTAGAATAAAGTTCTAAAACGTTTCGAGGAACACTAGATGTCGGCTCAGCCTATAAATATTTTTGCATATGCCCCCTACGCAAAATACTTGCATCTGTGTGTATAACTGACACAATCGCACATAAATCTCAACTATAGTGATATTTCGGTTCTGGCGCACGTGTCAACGAGACCCGGCACTCAACAAAAAACAGTCGATGATTTAAATTGGAAACTGTCCCATGCAAAGCTCAAATGAAAATGGAAAGGATGTTTATCAACTGCAGTGACGGCTGAAAGAAGCAACCTTCTCAACAATGTTTCTCTTTGTATAATCACGATGATACTGGAGGAGGAGTAAGCAGTGACAACTCCTCTCTCTTCACCAACAAAGTCTTATTAACTCGCCAGATAAGATTTTGTTTCATTCTACTTGGCAGGAGCGCCGCTCAAAGTGAAGGTTAACGTTCTTCGGAACAACTGGAACAGGGCTCGAAACAATACCGTCAACTATTTTTGCAAAGAAATCTCTTCCTTTTCAAGGGGAATGGGGTAGAATAACATTCCAGAGTGTTTCGAAGAAAAAACGTCGTATGCCGAAGTTGTTACTCACAACATGAAAACTAGTTGGTAAAACAGCCTATAACTACTGGTTGCTTATGCCCACGATACAAACAACTTGCCTCTGTATGTCTAACTAATACAACCGCACTTAAATCGTGACTATAGTGATATTCCGACTCGGGCGCTCGTGTCGATGAGTCCTGCCGATCAACAAGAGATAGCCAGGAGCAGTATAGAAATATTCCAAGCATAATGGAAACTATTCCAAGATATACTCAAATCAACAGAGAGGGGATGTGTATCAATTGTAATAACACCTGAAAAGAGCAACTTTCTCCACAAATAACAATGTTTCTCTCTGTATCATCACAATGATAAAGCAGTGACTCTTCACCCTCTAAGGGTTCGAAAATGTCCTAGGTCGAAGAAGAAAGTGTTCGAAGAAGTAAGTCTTGTGAGAAAACCTGTTATATAAAAAATGAAACACGCTAAAATAATTTAAAAATTGTCAGATATTAATTTCAATTTTTAAATCAGACAAAGCTTTGTCAATTACGTAATTATAATATAGACAACATTTCAAGTTGTATTTGTTTCAGTGATAATTATAATGGTTTTTTCGACTGGAATGAAATTTGAATCTGTTGTACTAATAAAACTAGGAGGAATGCTCTGAAAAAGTGTTCCGTCAACTATTTTCAAGATTACATGGCACACCAGAAGAAACAAGCAATCACCATAAGACTCCACACTTATTGCCAGTTGAAAGACGGAAGTGGCGTAAGTGCAGGAGAAAAGACGCAAGCACAGAGAAGCAAAGGAAAGATAGTATCAACAAATCAGCATGCCCGAGACATTACTGAAAACGTTGTGTTCACAATTTTAGACCCTCCTTTTAGTCAACTAATTTTTACTTTTTTCTACTCTTGTAACGTCTCGAACACAGTTACAGAATAGTAGCATTTTAGTTCACCGTCATTATTATTCAATCGTCACTGTCACCTGTTTTCTAAAATCGTGGAACAATGGTGAAATTAAAATAGGAGAGGGAAAAATAAAACACTAAAATTAATTTGAAGTTTTTTTTAATTTTTGTGAATATATGCTTACCCTCCTTCTTGTTAACCAGCTTTTCTTTTTTCCATTTTTCAAACGCCTAGTTCACAACAACACCCTGTTTGGCACAGCATAGTTCACAACAACATATGCGGCTCTTCCCCCACCTACCTCTATCACCACTCGCTGTAAAAAGCGCTTTTTGAAAAATGTTCACTGAACCTTGACTGGACAAAAACCGTGAGTCTGAAACTATAACCGCAAGACTAACGTGGCCACTTCATTCTGACGTTATCTAACATTGAACTGAATATTTAATTGGTTTTGTTCTTTTTATAAAAATAATCTTCCTAATCATCCCCTCTATTTCCCATAAAATCACTTTCAGGGTGCCTTTATTGCTTACAAAAATAATTCGAAAACATATTAATCTTTTTATGCAAAATTTGAATTACACTCTCAAAGAGATAGCTTTTGATTTTGATGTCTTTTTTCTCACCAACATGGAAGACTACTGCTGCGTTACGCATAGAATGTCTGCTAATTAACTCATTTACATATGCACGATCTCACGTCCTTTATTTGCTTTCGAGAACTTATTTATCACGGTTTAATATTAAAATCTCACAACAGCGAAGAACGATTCAATACCCCTGTATTATTCCCTTCTTTAGCACACAATATTGATTATTTAGAATATTCTAAATCAACTGAAGGGGACTTAGTACCTTTCGAAATCAAAAGTAGATGATTTTGACAAACTTTTTTCGATTAATCTGAAATCAACAATTTCTGTTCATTTCAATATCAAACTTTGCCAGTTTGTGTAATAAACTGTATATTTTAAAATATTGGGTCAAGTTTTGCTATTAAATTAACATATTTTCTTAAACAACATGAAATATGCGTACACAAATTTTAAAATAAATTAACTTTCCTTACATTACCAACAAGATAACATTTGAAAGATGTACAGTAGAACCATAATTCTTATACCAAATTAAAGCTAAATAACGACCTTATTCTGTAAATCTCAAATTTTAAATTTATCTTACAATAAAAAAAATTAAAAAAGTATAAAATTTTATTTAGTAACTTTTTTTCATGTATCATGCTATAAAACAAAGTGTAATCATCCCATTAACAAAATTGAGGTTCACAGAATAACAATCTACAAGTACATCAATCATGTAACATTTTAAAGCTCTACGTGCAAAGTATTTTTTTTAATCCTGTGGAAAAGTGTGAAAATAAGAAACTGAGAAAAAGATGTTTTTTTACATTTCATTACAAAGAACAAGCCACTTTAATCAGTTACAATTTTTGTTGCACTAGGCGTAATAATTGTCGGATTTTGATGTGGTTTGCTTTAAAATGATCCTAACATTCAACAGTATTTTTTGAAAACAAATCTGAAAAATCTAAATTTTGAAGGTGCAAACGTACTAAGTCTCCTGAAGGTCCAAAGAATTCTAATCAATTAGAAACACAATTTAAATCAAAACGCAAGAAAAATAAGAAATTGAGCCTGAATGGATTCTCTTCCCACCACGTCCAAATTTGACGGTTAATAAAATAACTAACAGTTCAATTTATCTGTTCCAGTCGAGTTCGCGTCCGTAGTAAAGCATTACATGAGGTTTCGAAGAAATCATCCTCCTTAGATCATTTCTATGTTTCACCCCGAACATTTACTCTGGAGAAGACGTTTAACTTTGATAAGCCCTTTCTCACTGTCTCTAACACCAACTGCTGTTATGACATATAACATTATTTGTTTGTGGTCCTCCCTTACATCTGTGTAAGTTTCTCATTAAAGACAACTGGACTCGTGATAAAGAGCAAGCAATATTTCTGTTTCCCGTGACGTTTTATAGTCCAATATCTGGGGAACCAAAATCATTCATACATCATATATACATTTTTGCAGATGACATTTCCTTCAAGGGTTGGAATGCTCAGTGAACAATAGCTAAGTTTATTACATTCGGCTCTCCACCGAAAATAAAGGATTATTATTCATTGTTTTGGAAGAAGCATGGTTTCCTCAAGCTCAAAAGATTACTCTGAGAAGAGACATCAGATATCTGTTAAACCTTTCACTATAGCGATGTGTCCTAGGACCTATGTAGAAAGTATTTTGCTCCCAAAATGTCACATTCGCATAGGAAATATAAGCACTATAAGAATGTTACTTTGAAAATATTATTTTTAATATTTAAATTAACTACAATAAATTAATGTACATAATCATTTCTCAGTGTTCCGGCATTTAAGATAATCTATGTAAAAACATGCCTGAAAAAAAAAGAACATTAACTACGCATATTAATACTTGTTTGCTTACATAAGCATCTAATTCAAACCTTTCCACTAATTTTCAATGACTATTTTGTAATCTATATGAGTCACCTCTTATCCGTTGGTTGAGATTTTCAACTCAAACAACATCACATAAAAGTACTCGTAGTATTAGTTTAAGGGAGAATGCTCTTCTGGTACTCAAGCTGTTTCACTGTAATTTAAAATAATAATACAAAATACGTGACTGTGATGCTTTTTGAATTTTACACCGATAAGTAACACAAGTGCTATTGGCGATGGACCTCAATATTTTGAGTCTCTGTCATATGACCAGGAGAACACCCCAGCTGGTAGTTCTCTCTCCAAACCTCCACACCACGCAAACGTGACAGAATCTTCGAACAGGTTTCGCATGCATCAGCTCCTTTATATGGAGGGTCTTTAGTAGAGTTAGGACTCGAGCACATGACGCCATGGAAACAGCGCCGGACGCGAGTTGCCACTATAGTCACTTGGCTAATAAGGCCACTTGAGAAGATGAAAACAAATTTCATTGTCACAGAAACCTGATTTTAGTAGTCTAAAATTGAGTAATATTTTAAATTGCCCCTCTCTATTGCCACATGTTGCAATGAATGGGACACACTGCCTTCAAGTGGCATAAAATGGAGGTTAGAAAAGTGAGTAATTAACTAAAGTTTATAACTTGAACTTTATTAATATTAAAATTTGAGACTACAAGATTTTCATGTAGTTATACATTTTGATTCGTTATAACGAATCTAATTTATAAAAGAAAAAATGCAAAATATTCCATTTTTGAAAAACAAATTTCTAAACTCATTGATTATTATATTATCTAATGAATAGGACACTTGATTTAAAAGGGTCTCGAATGTCCTTCAGAAACTCACGGCCGCAGAAGTCCAGTGATGATGATAGCGGAATTGCGGTCGGGGGTTTTCCTCGAGTCGCTGGTTCGAGACTTGAAGCAAATAAAGACCCGCTGTGTAGCCGGGCATGATGTAAGTTTAATCTGTTGGAGCCTAAAGTCCTCCCAGTTTGAGTGCAGTGCATTTAGGATGGAGTGCCATCTCAGGTGTCCCCCTCGTCACTTGAACGAGGTTCAAAACCGGGATGTTTATAGCAGTCGTGTTTCTTCTAGTACGATGTAAATAAAATCAAAGTTCTAAAAACTCAATGGGAAACAATTAAGAGTATTGTAATACGTCAGACATTGTTCTTCATAAGATCTATCACCTGTCCTTCTTTAACAATTCAATATCGAGGTGGATTGAATGCCATAAGATGTTGTGAAATGACTGCAATGATATTTAGCAAGCAAACACGGAATTCAGGATGATTGACACTCTATAATTTAAGGTGAATTTCAATGAAATCCTGTACAATCAAGTATTATCATATGTTATCTATCATAAGGATTTATTTCTGGAATAATGAAAAAAAATTGACTTATTGATTTATCTCTTCATTTTTTCGTATGAATTTAATCGCGTCCTGAGGGTTTCAATAATAAAATATGGTTTTTATAAAATATAAATTCTTATTCAAATATTAAATAAAGCTTTTGAGAATCAGGCTTTTACATTGCGACGAAAGTTGGAGATTTAAAACTTTTGTTCTAATTGCTGAGTATTTTTATTAAGACAACTAAAACACATTTTAATGTAAAAGATTTTTTCTATTCATTGTATCATTTTCCTCAAAACATGATGCATTTTATTTATTATTATATAATTTAGAGTTCAATTTTCAACTGTTTTAAAGACAAAACTATAATCATAAGGAGAATTTGGAATGTAAAATTAAAAAAAAATATGTTTTTAAAAGACTTTAAAGTATAAAGTGAGTTCTGATGAGAAGACTTGAGTTGTCAAACGCCAGAAAATGCCAAATGTTTGAAAAAATATATCCGAGGTTCGGTTGGTTAAATTAACGTCGTATCAGAAGCAATATGTTGTCAATTAATGTGGACTTTATAATTTTAACTTCGTTCATGATGAGGATGACGTTTGAACAGGCACACCCTTCCTAATTTCTTGACCACGCCAAGTCTCAATGTCCTCAAAGGTAAAACCCACGACTTGACATAATTCCATGTCCATGAACATGACAACTAGGGTTCCTTGGTCAATGGATATATCTAAAAGAAAACACACATGAGTTAAAAAAATTTAAACTTTCCTTTCTCCACTATGTTTATATCGTTATTAAAAAGGTTCATGTCCCTGTTAATAAAATCCTTGAGGAAATATTCAATTCCTCAATGTATTAATAATTTTCACACTGTCTAAAATTTCGTTATTACATTCTATAATTTTAACAATAAATAATTTTTAAAGTAAATTTCAAATACTGATAAAATTTGGTTATTTACTTTTAATTAATGTTCTGCTACATCCAAGCCACACACATTTAATTAAATTTTTAAAAAAATAATACTAATGTTACAGTTTATGCTAATATTGATTGATTATAAAATTATGTCAGTTTATACATGCATGAAGAGTAAGGCATATATTAAATATAATGTGTTTTAGTTTCAGTTTGAAATATTTAAACACAGTGTACTTTTACCGTTGGATGCGACTGATTAGTATTATTTTGCGCTAAAAACCATTCATTATTGAACACGCGTTTATCTTTCTATGCAAAAATCAATATTCCTGTGAAAGTATTTGAACACTGAGACAAGATACAGGATTTTAGGTAAGAAAAACTTGTAGATTTATCACATACTTCAACATTATGGTTGATAAAAGTAATGAATGTCAGTTCGGTTTAGGGTCATTTTCCACAATACAAAGCTTAGATTTGCACTTAACAAGCCATTCCAAAGAAAAACATTTTATCTGCAATAAATGCGAAAAGTCGTTTTCTTCGATGCATGATGTGACACAACATCGGTGTTTTCGTGCACAGCAAGTACCATATACTTGCAAAACTTGCGGCAAATCATTTTCTTGTAAGTCTACTTTAAATAAACACTTATACTTTCAGTCAAATGAGAGATCTTATTCGTGCCCAATATGTAATAAGGCTTTTTCTCAACGTTCTAACTTAAAAATTCATTTGCGTATTCACACAAATGAGAAACCTTATGTTTGTGACATTTGCCAAAAAGGGTTTTCTACTAAAGAAGGTTTGAAAAAACATTTCCGTATTCATACGAAAGAAAAGCCTTATATTTGTGAAGTGTGCAAATGTGATTTCCGTGACGGTAGTTCATTGACACGCCATTTGCGTATTCATACCAAAGAAAGACCGTATGCTTGTGATATTTGTAATAAGGCATTTTCTCGAAATTATTACTTAAATGTTCACCTGAGACTTCATACAAATGAAAGACCGCACATTTGTGAAATCTGCAAGAACTCTTTCATTAATAGTAGTAATTTAAAGAGACATTTGCTCATCCATAATAAAGAAAAACTTTATTTTTGTGAATTTTGCAAGAAATCTTTCTCTCAAATTGGTCATCTAAAAACACATTTGCGCATCCATACTAAGGAAAAACCTTATGTTTGTGAAGTTTCCAGTTACGCTTGCAGTGACAGGAGTGCTCTTAGCAGTCATTTACGTATTCATAGCAAAGAAAAGCCTTACGTTTGTGAATTCTGCAACAAATCCTTCACTCAAAGTTGTTATTTAAAAAGACATTCCCGTATCTGTTCTGAAAGGATGCCTTCATGTTTTTGATACTTGTATGATGTCATTCTCTGAAGGCTGTCACTTGAAAAGTCATTTATTCATCAAAAGGAATTAACATATTTTCATTTATTCAACATATATATTTTTGGATCCCGGATATTTGATGTTACCATGTACGACATTTAAGGAATAAATTTTAATTAGTGAAAACGAGAATCTTTCTCCAGTTGATTTATTCCTTCCTCTTTAGAGAACGATTTGTACTTCAAAATGTGACACAAATTTATTTACTTTTTTAGGTTTTAAACATTGTTATCACTGTTATTACTTTTTCCATTGTAACATTACATCAACATTTCAGTAATTGATACAAATTATTTTTAAGAGGTTTTCTTTTAAAAGTTCTCCAAATTTCATGAAATATGTTAGAAGGAAATTGCAATATAATGATGCATTGAATGTTATGGATTTGATGGAAACATTTAGACGAATTCTGATAATATTAAGAAGGAAAATATTGAACTAACGCAGGTGAAATAGGATTCATTTCGTTTTATAGACTTTTCTCAATAATGTAGAAAAAGTATTTTGGTTCGTAATGATAAAATGTTTTAGTTAAGAATTTTATTACGAAATCTCATTCTTTTGTGTTAGGTTCATGTTATTAATAATTTACATTTATTTTTGTAGTATTTTATAAAATTAATAAATATTTGTATTGTAAAATACTAAATAAAAACTTACTTGCTCTTAATCTTTCAGTGTGGAGATTTTTTTTTATTGTAAATCATGAAATGTTTTTAGTGTTGAGGAGTATCTAATAATTTTTCAATTTCTATTCAATGTTTTTGTATATGTGGTGTGCTTTTTCGATTGTTTTTCAAATTTGTACATGTGTGTAAGTGATACAGTGATAAATTCGCTTTAAATCTTAATGTGAAAAGTTGGAAAGTTTGTAAGAAATATTTTGTAAATTGTAACTAGATACTTATTTGGGCGTTAAATATAGGTAATTTTTAACAATTTACAATTGAATATATTCAAATGCAATTAAATATTTTAATTCAAATAATATTTCAAAATAATAGTTATAATATACTACTAAACAAATACTTCGCTGATTTTTTAAGACCTTTTATATAAAAATAATTTTTTTAAAGCAAACTAAATTTTTATTGAAATCTATCAGATTTGTTGCAATATATTCCAAGCAAAACGCAGCTTTATTAATTAAATTGAAACATTTTAAAACGTAAGGAATATATTTTCCCTGGACACAAACATAACTTTAGGGTTATTCCACTCCTCATAAGTTAAGAGAAAAAGGAGAAATATTTGTTTCATATTTGAGTACACGATGGTATTTTTTACGTAATTATTAATGTGTAAAAGTGTTTTTTAACAATATTACATAGTTTGAATTATTTAACAAATCAAATACAACTAATTAAAAATGTTTCAAAATTAATAAATATGGATAGCTTTAAAGGCAATAATAAATCAACACTTTGTGAATTTCTTATTCCTATGGTCTTATGCGTTTCTGGAAGATGAGTTGTCAGCATCAATAAATCATAAATAGCTTTGTTTCCATCGAGTCTTCTGTTCAAGTCCTACTGCAATGACAGACGAAAGGTCACTGTTGGCCGCTCGTGGCCATCTCTGCTTCCAAAATCGTTGATTGATATTCTGATGTCATTAAGAATCCGCCGTTGTGGCGGTGAAAAACCACTTTGAAGTTTTCGAAATTTCAACTCTTCCTAGTTTGCTGAAGAATGGAGATGGCGGTAAAAACTCATGTATTGACTTTATCACACGACTAAGTTTGAAATTTATCTTTTACGGTGCGAAGAACCCAAGTGTTGATTTTAATAACGACGTTAAAAGCAATCAAGCGATCAGGGTTATGAAATTATAATTTTTTGTTCGTGAATGAATTTAAGCGAAAAACTGCACAATTTCTTTATTAGGCTTTTAGATGAAACTTTTAGGAGCATTTAAAATATACTTGAATCAGTTAACTCGAAAGGGATTTACAGTATAAATATTTTACTAAACAATAAATGGTCACGAATTCTAGATTGACGTTCTTTCATTCGAGATGTAGATTGGAGCCATCTTATACTACAAAGATATCTTTCATGTTGCGACCGGGCTTTTCGAATCTCCAAGAGAATTTACGCCGGTAAGGTGAGGAAGCTCAAAAAAAGGGGTGCCCCTAGAGGCTTACCTTCTTCTAGTTTGTACGGGCTACCCGAACCGAGGGATCTTAGTGATTGTTTTCTGTCCAATTGGGTTTACACTGTTTCCTGAACAAGGGTGACATTAGCGTTCCTTCATTATTTTCGACCTTTCCTTCATTTCACCCCCGAATTTTTTTTGGGGGGTTTATTTACTTCAAGTTGGCATACTTAAACTTTATTCTCTTTACACTCACTTCTTGACATGTTTGGCGAATGGCTTCATTTCGTTTTTGCTTCTTAAAAAGTACTATCTTCAGCTCATTGAAACAACTGGATCGCAGTGACATCTTGTTATATCTTGTTTGACGCAGCAAGGTCGAATCTGGCTCTTTCGCCATTAAACTTCTCTGTTGTTCGCACACTTACATTAGAGAAGTGAGTGCATTTCAGGTATCATTCTCGTCGTTTTACAGAGGCTCTAAGTCACTAAGCTCGTCGACATTAGCCCTAACGCTGCTTGTAAGAAGCGACGTTTACAAACATCGAATTCAGTCAATCTCAAAAATTTAATATGATGTGTCAAAAAGAAATTAGTGAAAAAATATACCTTTCATATTCTTTATTATTATCTTTTTTAATGCTTGCAGAATAAGTAATTTCAACTTTTTAATTATTTATATATCAAGCACATCATAAAATTTTACAATAGTTTTCAAACCATTGTGATGCACTGATTATATGTGATATATTTTGTACTGAATTTAGGTTCCCTGCGTATAAAAAAATATCAGTGTTTATAGATTTTGCAAAATATTAAATGATTTTTTTTTCCCTTTTTTTTTCTCTCACTGTTTAATATAATAATATATTTTTGTACATTTAATGCAGGTTATCTACTAGAAAATAGTAATAAAATATTTTAAGTGTAGAATTTGTGTTAGAAAGCGAGAAAACAAAGTCTCTGAAATCCAGTGGTAGATAAAGAATGATATGCTGCTGTCAAAAATACAATTCTTCGGCAGCATTAATTGATCCACGACATTTTCAAATCGAGTCTTACTTTTCAATTTTATTCAATGATTTGTGTTCATTTCTTTTTTTTTTTTTTTTTGAATCAGACTAAAATTAAGATAATGTCTAAAATCAAGTATTCTTTTGTTTTTCACATATAATGGTATTTTTTCTTAAGTTAGAAAATAATTGAAAACAATAGAAAAATTATATCTGGTATAATAATTATAGCATCGTAAAAAATATACTCTCTTTTTTTAATTACAGTGCATTGCTACTAAAAATTCAAATCTCCTTGTTCACTCTATCTTTGGAGAAAGATTTGATTCGTCGGAATATTAGTAGTTAAAGACTAACTAAACTTTTTCATTGTTACATTTAATTTGCTAAGCAAAAAGCTACTTTTTTGAAATAAACATCTGATATGGATTAATTACGGTTATCTATTTTAAATTAATTTTGTTGCTTCATCCAAGTCCCGTGGTCGCGGTAGCCTAGCGGCCATGACAGCTGTTTCACGGACGGTGGTTTTCGTCGAGTCATCGAATAGAGCCTTGATGCCACTCAGCATCCACTATGTAGTCGGGACTGAAGCACGTTAAATCTAACGAGGCTGAATTTCTTCTCTTTCATGTGATGTGGAAGTTAGAGAGAGGGGCCAGTGTTGACCTACTTACTAGAGCGAGACTTAAAATTATGAGGTCAGTCACCTATATATCTCTAGTTTTTCTACTGCGAAGTTAATTAAGATAACCGATCTTTCATTTTGAATATAAATTCAAGAAATAATTTACGGTAGTTTGCGGACTGCTTGTATAGAAACTTTACAGGCCGCTTTAAAAAATTACGTTTTTTAAAAGCTTTTAACGTAAGAAATATATAAATTAAAGAATGCTTAAATAAATTTTTAAGAGTATATGTGATGAAGTGATTCATTCTATAGGCAGCATTAGAATTTTATTTTTATAAGTGTTCGATTTAATAAGAATTCGTCTCTATTTACAAAAATTTAGTATAACACTAACATTGAAATTCCAAAGAGTTCTTTTTCCGATACGAAAAATTAATACTTAACATGGACAACGCGTTCAAAAAATACAAGTTTTCAAGTTCAAGATTGAGAAGAGATATATATCTTTTCTTAGATTTTCATTTAATTTGAGAAGAGTAAGCTAATGGTTCTGCATATCAATGTTATTTAATCACAAGGTAGATATTCCCTCTTTCCTAAACATTTTTTTTTTTTGTAAACCTTCCATTCTGTTCAACTCTTCTAAATTCTACTCTGTCGAAATATGCAAATTTGAATTCAAAATACTTATATTATGATATAGCTTATTCATATAGAAAAAAGATACATTGGTTGTCGGTTGTTTAAATTAACATCGCACAAAGATCAACAAGAGGGCTATAGGCAACGGAACTGCAATTCCTCGGTCATTTGGCGAAGTCGACACCCGAGTTGTCCCCTCGCTCTACTTACCTCCTCCACACCACGCCTTTGGGAGGACTTTGACCAAAACAGATTAAACATGCATTAGCTTCGGCTACACGAAGACTCTTTCGTGACATCAAGTCTCTAACCCACAACTCGATGAAATCTGCAGCCCGCGAGTTCGTGACCCTAACCAATAGTGACGCAGCTTGAAAAATATACGTAAATATATGAATAAATCACTCGAATTCTCGATCAACAAAAAAAATGTAAAATAAATTAATACATAAAACTTTAGCATAAAAAAAATAATTTTATTATTGAGAAAAAATGTTTCAATATTTGTTTGAGAACTTTTATTTTAAAAATATGATTCATGCGGTTTTGCTTCCAGTATTAGTTTGATTAAGATATTATGATATTTATTGGAAACCTTAAGATTTATGTTTAACTGTAGTAGGCCTTTTGCTAAAGGTCTCGGATTCGAGTCTGGCTTTGTTTTCATCGAGTCATGTGCTCAAACCTGATGCAACTAAATTCCCATCGGGCTAACAGGACTGATGCACATGAAATCTGGTCGAGGTAGCAAGTTGCTATGACGTGGTGGTTTCTAGCTCGGGTGTCGTCCTGTCCATTTGAAGGACGTTAAAAATTACGAGTTCTGTGGCCATTCGACTTCTTTTTGCTCCTCAGTAACTCGTTGATAAGCAATCAACGAGTAATTTAGTCTTAATGGTATTATAAATTTGTAAGATTCAAGGAGAGTTCAGAACGATCGAAAGAAAGGAAAATTCAAATTAGCCCATCTGAAAGTAGCAAAACAATTTCTCAAGTAACGCAACTGGAAAGTTTCAACAAGGCCAAGTAGATGAACTTGCAAGCAATTGAAGGCTATTGACAATCCCTAGGCAGATCAACTCAGCCGATGCCGACTTTTTCTGAAGGCTGATGCCAAATAATTCATAACGGCATCTCATCTCTCGGTGTTTCTAGCCCTTTGGTACAGGTACGAAGTCTCAGAAGAAATTCAGAAAAAGCCCGAAACTTTCTACCCATTTGAGATTTCCTCAGGATTCTAGCACTTTCCTGAAATTTTGTTGCTATAATCTCCAAGTTTCTCACCGCCAAATTCGTTTTTAGGTTGAACCGAAGTTTGATAGGGCCTGGCGCGCTTTAACTTTTTTTGGGCGATAAGTCGCCAAATATGGTAACCATACAATTTTTTCTGGTAACCCTACTAAATCTATAAAAAGGGACCGGTTTTTCCGTTGCATCCTTTTCTCCCACGCATTACGTCCACGCTAGGTTCGTTACGCTTGACTAGTTGTTTTTTTAAATTTTTGACCATTGGAAAAAAAAAATGTCCTCCAAAATTTCCAGATTTCAAGCTCCTACATCTGCCTTCTTCAACTACCTGGAGATCCAAGGTATGAATGCTGTACTTGAATGGTGTATGAAAGAGGGTTTAATTGCTAAAAATGTTAAATGTTGTGTATGTGGTGATCAGATGAAATTAACAGAAGAAAAGAGTTTGCATGATGGTTATGTATGGATGTGTCGGAAACGTGGACAGGGTAACGAGCACAAGAAAAGAAAGTCTCTCCGGTGTGGAAGTTGGTTTGAAAGTAGCCATTTAAGTTTGATTGAAATTATGCTTGTGACGCGAATGTGGTTTTGCAAGGCTATGAATAAGGCGACTGTTGATGAATTAAATATTAGTCAAAATACGGTGTCCGATTGGTTCAGTTTTTGTCGTGAAGTGTGTCTGCTGAATGTTATGGCTGAAAGTGTAAAACTTGGTGGTGAGGGTGTGATTGTGGAGATTGATGAATCTAAATTTGGAAAAATGAAATATGGAAGGGGTAAGCCTGTGAAGGGTACATGGGTGTTTGGTGGTGTTGCGAGAGGAACGAATGATTGTTTTTTTAAAGTCGTGGACTCCAGGACTAAAGAAGAGCTACTGGCAGTTATAAAAGAGTGGGTGCTACCGGGGTCCGTTATTGTTTCGGACTGTTGGAAGGCCTATGAATGCCTCTCGGACGAGGGGTTCGTTCACTTAAAGGTCAACCACAGTCTCACCTTTAAGGACCCCGAAACAGGAGCTCATACCAATTCGATAGAAGGAACTTGGTCGGCCATCAAAAGATCTTTCCGAAGCGGCAATCGTCAGGCGGATGACCAATTCGACCACTACCTAGCCGAGTACATATGGCGGCGAAAGCGTCATCATGCAATCAACACAGAATCATTCAACGCTTTCCTTCACGCTATCGTCGCCATATACCCGCCTGGTGATGAAGCAGTTCCTTCTAAATGAGGTAAGCGTTTTTTCATTCTTTTCTTTCATTTCTTGTAAATCTGCGAAGGTTGTAACGGTCAAAAAAAGAGTTTCCTTTCTTATTTCATATGATATTACGCTTCCTCTTGTATTCTTATACGATCCTTCATTCTGCTGATTTTTTTAAAACAATTCCTCTCTTTTCATTTAAAAAATACCATTTTTACGAAATTCAAACCTTTCTTTAACATTCCGATTTTTTTTTCGAAGCCAAAAAAAGATCCTTTTTATCCCTCGAAATCATTCCTAATCCATTAATAATCAGTATTTTCTCCCCTTTCTTGCCATTCCCTCGATAAAAAAATAACGATTTTACATCCACACTTGCTTCACTAACGCAGCTTAAAAACGCTCCTTTTTTTCAGGAGAAAAAAAAGTTAGTGTTCATTCACCTTCCTTTCCGATTGCCCCGTTCCTCCCTTAGGGAACTTCTTTCCTCCTTATTCCACCCTTTTTCTTCCAAAAAAAAATCTCCCCCGACGGAAGCCATGTTTTTTACCGTTTCCATCTTCAAACGATTTTCAAACTTAGCGCTTTGGCGCCATTTTGGCGCGATTTCAAAAAAAATCGCCAAGGGGCACTATCAAAGTTCGGTTTTACCCGTTTTTATTTTAAGGAGCAATACTTAAGCTTTCCTTAGCTGACAGACGCAATGTAAATGTTTATTTTGCTTGAAGGGAAAAGTAGAGACTAAACGTCTTCTCTTGTTCGAAACAATATCAACATTCTTTTGAGAATATTAAAACTTTTTATTCGTGAAAAGTTTTCATATTGTACCAATAGTTGTTAAGACATGGATGAGGGATTCACCCTGAAAATGATTTGATGGTAAATAAATGAATTTATTTCTTCAATTTAAAAATGACGCGAATTAGACCTTGTTTTAAAATTTTGTTAAACCATAAAATCAGTCTAGTGCATGATCACATAAATTAAAAGATAAGATGATATGCATTAGAAAACAATATGAACTACCTACTAGCAGCAATATAAAATATAATAAAAATTAAGAAATTAAATGAATTTAAATTAAATCATTACACACACAAACACTCATACATCCAATAACAGTATTCAAAACTAGTGGGATTAAAAATATTTTATTACTCAAGACCACGAGATAATTCATTACAATATATTTTATGTGTAATTTAAAGACAGTGTAAAAGAACTTGATTTTTTTTCTTATAATTATATCGAACATTTCTATCATTGTCGAAAGGGAATTTTATAGATGTAGTTAAATTTATATATATTTATATACTCTATATGGGATGAATTTATTTAAGGAAGATATCAATTTATAACCATCGATATGCGAAAGGTAAGTCTTGTTCAGAAAACCCTTTTCAGCTAAAAGAAGTCTATACACTCTAATTAAAACTCAAGTAACGCTCGGTACATCGGTAATTTGTGATATTAGTCGTGTGTAAAAAGATGACAAACTTTTTAACAAACTATAATTTTAATAAGGACTGCCAGCAGCTATGCTTGTGCGGCGAGCTCGTACACTAACCCTAATACACTAATGGCGTTTCCCGCCAAACCCAGTTCTTCGTTCCAAACACAAGGATGTTGCCAACACGCAACAGATAAATTCTGGGTTGATGGCGTGGGAATAGCACCACATACATATAAACCAAATACATACAAAAGTACTAATAAAATAGACATTGTAAACACAAAAAAATACAAATAGATATAAAACACAAAATAGGTCCAAACAGATATATTTGATGAATTCAACTAGGTAAATATTTTCTGACAAATAAATAAAACTATTCTAACAATGCGCAATTTATGATAATTCCACATATCAAAGGCGTTAACTGTGTGTAATCAAATTCCTCCTGCCTCGAGATCTTATTATTTATCCAAACCTTCTGAAAGGATCGGATTCGTTTTCAATATAGGCTTACTCCCTGAGGAAATTAGTTCCTAGGGGAAGTCAATATTTGTCGTTATTCTGATTGCATTAACATTAATGCTTGAACAACATTCACGTGCATCTGCCGATGTTGTCTGGGCATATCGCTCGAGAGACGAATGACACCGACACGTCTCTCAGTCTTATGGTACTGTGTCATGAATAATTTCTGCTGAAATCGTGATATGTAAGGAGACAGTAAAGTCTTAACGATTACCAAGAGGTAAGAGAGAGATATCGAGGTAAAATTTGTTCTGAATAGTAATTGATCCTTATGTACATAATGTTGTAAATTACAGCTGTTACTGTTGAAGTGTTTCATTCAGGAAAACGTAGATTGAAGCCACCCGCCGTATCGTACAGTTTGAATTATCATAGAAGGGTGTAGTAAAGCGTTAATTATTTCTAAAAAATCACCGAGAAATCTGGATAAAATATATTCTGCATATTAATTACTCCGCATGCACATAACGTTGTAAATTACAGCAGTTCATGTTCATTTGTCTTCTTTGAAGATGCCATGGATTGAAAAAAAAATCCACAATATCGTAAAATACTAATTAGTTACCAAGTTTATCGAAAAGTTTTAATTATTATTAAGAGCAATCGAGATAGAATTTAATTTTTATTTATAAATCTCAAAAGACCACCCTATATAGTCACCATTCGGATTTACACATTTATCCCAGTGTTTCTTGGTCATTCGAAAGCCACCATTTTAAAATTCAGCAAAATTGATTTCCTTTTCTTCCATACGGACACCTAATTCAATCGAATGAATACTAATGAACTAATTAACGTGAAAAATTTTAATTTACAAATACATGTATATAATGATTAAATAACATGCAAGCAAAATTTATGGAGATATCTCGGTTACTTCTTAGTAATAATTAAAATTTTACAATACACCTCGTACATTCACAAATGAATGATCAGAAATGAAACTTTTTTTAAATGTTTTTTTTTCAAATGAATCAATCATTCAACCAAATGTTCATTTTTATTTCTATATAAAGGATTAATATATTTGTACAGAAATAAAAATGAAATATTTGTTATAATTTTTAAAATTAGACAGGAAGGAAATTTTCTCCATGAAAAATTAAACTGATTATTTTCTAAAACTACTTTTTAAAAAAATTGAAAAAAAATTATTTCATAAATAGGATTATAGGTATTATGACATATTTAATTTTCAAAAAAAACAAACGATTTAATTTAATGTGATACTTTTTTTAAGATATTATCTGTTCGACTTTTAAAGGCAGACGATTTAATCTAATGTGATACTTTATTTAAGATATTACCAATTCACCTTTTAAAAGCAGACGATTTAAACTTAAAGTGATACCTTTTTCAATATTCTTTATTAAGATATATTTTTTTGGCAACACCAGATCATATTTTTGATTTTAGATAATTTACTAGCAACGGCTATGAAATATAGCATTGAGTTTGGTTCCGAGAGGTAAAGACGAACGTTGATAAATGGTGCTTGTGTAAAATTGTGCCTGGAATTTATGTTTGAAAAGATGTGCGCAAATAAATGTGATGTCCTGAAAAGAAGTCATCTTTATTGATAGTCTTCAATACAATACAGCATATAATGTTCCTTTTAGTGTAATTTCTTATTTTCAATTGTAAGAAGTCTATTTATCTAAACTATTTTAGATTTCACCTTTTTAAAAAGTTTCATAACTAATTTGAAAGTAAAAACGCATTATATATTTACATTTTTGTCTTTACTCATACGCCTTATACAACGACATAAACTACTGAAAATAAACTATTTCTGAATGTTCGATACATTTCAAGACGGTATTTGGAAAAAATTATGTGCTAACTATGTTATATAATACTGTTTTGGTAATCAAGAACATATCGGACTAGAGGAATTCCATATTACCAAAAACACCGGATTACTGGAAATTCCCTAATAATAATATATTTCTATATCAATGGTCTTGCTAAATTGAACAGTCACCAGAATAATTGTGAGACACACAAAATAACTAAAACAACAAAAAAGTTTGTTTTTTGTATGGATAGTGTGCATTATTCAATTGACGCAAAAGGCATAAAAATAATTTTCTTTGACGAAAAGCCTGTGTAATAGTCCCGGATTCCTGGTAGGTCGAAAAAGTGAAGTTCTCGATGATAGAGGAAGTACTATAGTATATTTGGTTTCAGTATATTAACCGTAAACTTTTTGCCCCAAGCATCATAGGCATATTCTAGAGGCGTGATGAAACGAGGAGGATCGTCTCAGTGAAGGACAAGAACGTTAAGATTGTAACGTGAACACGTCGTAACACTCCATCCCTTTATTTTTTTATTACTGTTTTGGAATTATATAGGCATAATTGAACTCATCTCCAGTAAAAAAAATATACTTTTACTCTAACGAATACTATTTACTGAACAAGCACGACCCCTCGTCATCACTGGCATGAAACGGATGCTCATCGGCCAACTTCGTTGATGACCCACGGCTCCTACAATACTTGAAATCCGAATTTTGCACGTTTTTTAACAAAATGTATTTGTATATAAAAATCCTTTTCAATTATAGCGAACAAGTGATTTAAATTTAGTGTAATGCCCAATAAATATTGAAAAAATTAAACTTGTGAAAATTTAAATTATTATTATTTTTTTAATTTCTTACTGTTATAAGGGAACATAATATTTTCGATTAATGGTTTATTAATGTCATAAACCTTCTTTCGAGCTTATTATAGAAATTAAATTCCTTTCATGAACTCCCGATAAAAAAAAATAAACAATATTACGAACACTGCATGTTAAAATATAATATTCAAAAGAAAAATAAACCTATTTCGGTGAAGGAGTAAGTACGTCTAATGATCTAGAAATAATTGCTTTGGAAAATAAATTACAATCTATGTTTCTACGTGCTTGTATGAAATGACACGTTTGTTGAGAGATCTCTTAGCTGAAATCTATTACATCTTATGCGTCACCTTTCATATTCTGTGTACTAACCACGACACTTCTGATTAAAGCGTATGTTGACGCCAAGTTTGGCTTAGCACCTGCATTGGCGATTATAGAGTCACGTAAGAAAAACATAATTATAATGACCTGCTTGAATTTAATATGTGTCAGTAGATTATTATTGTCAGCTTAAATAATAATTTATTGTCTTCTTTATTTTTTTATAATTTGCTTTAATTTATTGCCTAAATATTAATTTGACTCCTTATGGTTTGATTCATTTTATTTTCAAATTAGGATATTCTTTTGTACTTTAAAATATTTATATTTTAAAGCATTATTATTAGTAGTCCAATGTATACAATTATAACGTACATAATTATTTAGTGCCCAGGATACAATTATAGTATAAAAACCAACACTTGTGTGGCAAAAGAGTAAAAAAAAAAGAAATAGAGTCAAAAGTTATTTTTTTCTTTAGGAAAATAGAAAATGAGCGAAAATTTACTGAAAATCACTGTTAATCATTTGTATAAGTACTTAGAAAAAGGGGAAGATTTTTCAGTCCAGTTGAAAATGTTTTACTAAAAATTGAAATGTTGTGCATAATCGTAAAGTAGATAGTAGAATGCAGAACTTTGCACAACATTTTAGCTTTTAATCAAGCGTATAAGTTTTCATCATAATTGAAAATTTTTTACTTTTTTCAAAATTTATGATGATAATCTATTGTTTTCATTTAATTTACTTCTAGCTGAAGAGAAATATTAGCTTTTAATTTTTAGCTTATTCTTTACTCTTTTACCATATAGTAGTGAAAGTATAAAAATATATGTATATTATTTCTACTTTTTCGGTCTTTGTTTTCTATTTTTTTTATTGTGATATCGAAATTTATTTTATTCGTTACTTCATTATTGAATATTATATTACCATCTAAATTGAGTTTGTGGGGAAAATTTCAAGGCTCTAGATTATTTGGAAATGTATGAAAACTGTTGAAAGAAATTGTGCTACGAGTATACTGATACGCACTAGTGCAATACGAAGTGTTGGAAAAGAGAAAGAGGACAGGTTGTTCCTAGTGTAAGTATAAACATGCAGTGATGTTGTGTGTATTCTGGATAATACATATAAATTTATCCCATTTGTGAAGAAGAATCTGTTTCATAAGTATGTATTACGGTACACTTAATTTTAATTTCGTTTTCAGCGTCACCAGTGTACGTACGATATTCGTTTTAATGGCTATACAATGAAGAAACACTTAATTCTACAATTACCCATTAAATACATTATGTGCAAAATAGGTAATAATTTTAAATAAAATTTTCTGTTTCGAATGTATTTAATTAATTTTGTTTTACGTAATTAATTTATTCTTAAAAATAACACTTATATTTCATTTCAAAGCGATAAGTTATTAAAAACTGAAGTCACGAAGAGGTCATTTTTCAAGTATTACCAAAGCAACTGAGTGTTTCATTTGTGGAATGTTAAATAAAAAAAAAATAATAAAAAGTTATATTTCATTTAAATCTAAACTTGTTCAGTTACAGTGCCTTGAACATTAAAAACAAATTTCGATTTTCTTTCTTTTAAGCGTTTAGAGAACTTCCTTGACCTCCAGAATGAAAAATATTTCAAATTAATATTTTGATCAATGCATCTGCTTTTAACAGGATATTTGTCACAGAACAAAGAAATCTTATTTTCATTGAAAGTTGTATTAATTTAATTTTAAAAAATTTATTTTCCTTTCTTGAAAGACAAATATAAATGTGATACAGTTTCTTCATTGTTTAATTCTGCTACCATCTTCCTAAGCACAGTCAATATTTGTCCAACTTCAATTGAAGACACGTTAGAGCAAAATAAAATACTTCACTAAGAATCGCTGAGGTATAGATAAGGTCGCTTCCTCTGGAATCTCACTTAATTCGTCAATTCTAAATAATGATCAACTTATGTAATCTTAGTTTAACAATTCACTCTTCCTGATTCACCACTTCCCAAGAACAACAAATTCTTATTTTAGTACTTATAAATTAAGAATTGCTTCAATCCAAAAGATTACCTAAGATTCTTTTATATAAATTATAAATATGTATCAGCCCGAAGTTAAAGCATTGAAATTTATTCGAGTATACAGACAGCAGAGCGGCCTTCAGGCTTGGGTCGGTACAATTTTTGTCATAGACTTAGCTGTAGTGGAAGTTCATGCTTTTTGTATGTGTAGTAAGTGATTGAAGTAAGTGATTCTGATTCAATGTAGTAAGTGATTCTGATTCATTGAAGGGAAGTTCCAGAACAATTGAGTCCAGAGGGCAACGTGCTAGTTGGTAGAAGCTGGTGCTGGTAGTCTGTCTTACCTTTGACTGTTAGTAAGCAGAGGGGAAATGATGTATTGGCTGTTTAGTTGGTTTGAAAGGGATGGAGGTGAAGAATAGGCGTATACGGCTGGTTGAGGTAGAAATTTGTGAAAAAAGTGATAATATTAGAAGTTTTTAATAAATGTGAATATATGAAAAAAATGAAAGTAATTATGGAGGGTTGTAGGAGTCTAAAAGTATTTTTCTAGTTCTTTTGGAGTCAGATACTGGAGTGTAGTGTTCTAGATTGATCATATTTAAATTTTCAGATTCGTTGAGTGTAGAAAATAATTTATTAACCAATTTTTGGATATGTTGTCGAAAAGTTAGGTTTTGTGTATTTCTGGTGTACCAGCTTGCTTTTGCGGTCTTTTTGAGAATTGAGTTTTGGGATGTTTCTACAGACGTAACAAGTGTACTGTAAATGTATCGGTGTTTACAAATAAATTCTGTTTGTGTTTCTCCATAACATAACATTTGCAATGGAACTCATCATCTCTACTGGTAGCAGTGAAAGTTTTTACCTTCATATTGCTTTTCATATTGAAATGTAGCTTGAAGAGAAAAAAAAATGTCAACAAAATAATGCCTCAAAAAGTATCTGAAAAAGAAAAAAAAATGCAAAACTGAGCAGGAAATAAATCACGATAAAAAGCAAAGTGCAGGGACTGGATCAAAGCAGTAATAAACATCGACTTCCTTTTTTCCCCCAAACGGTTTGACAAAAATGACAGAAAAAAAAATTCAAATAATTTCACAGATAATTGATTTATTAAACATTGGACTGAAATTCCATTGTTAAACGCGGGAAAGAATTTTCTTTGTTAGAACGAGAGTGGAATTCCACTGTTACGCATGGGATTGGAATTCCATTGTTAAACCTGAAATTGAAATTGCAATACACAGAAATAAAAATAATTAATAAAACAGCAATACACAAATATTTCATCCTCTACTTTTGATCATGCCAATTATTCATTACAACAGTTTTATTTTCATACAAAATATAATAATAATAAAGGGGCAGTATAAGAATAATAATGAAGATAGTCTTATAAAGAAATAGTTTAACCTTGTATTTGTTTTTCGATGTATATACCCTACCTTTTTTTCCCGCGATTTTGAAATAACATGGCTTATCAATATACTTTTTTGCACCAATTTTTGTTCTAACACGAATCACCCCAAAACGTTTTCTAAGTTTTCAAATGCTGCTTTTGCCTTCTTATACCACCTGTTTGATTCAGCCGCTCGATCCCATTATTATAGCAGCATTTAAAATGTACTACTCAAAGCAACGTTTAAATATATTTAAGACTAATTGAAGAAAGGAATATAACTGTTGCAGACGCATGAAGAAAGATTACGATACTGAATTGTATTACCCATGCTTTATTTATCATCAAATAGTTGGGCTAATGGATTTTATAAGCTTGTTGTAAAAAAGGTTTTTTACAAGCGTGAAATGTGGAATTTTCTTAGTAAAAAAAAATCACCTGAGTGTTCTGAAATTATTACTCTACCAAATGCAATTATTTGCGAAGATTTTAAAAACATATTTAAGGTTGACATCGAAGAATTGATGCTAGAAAGCCCTTTGGATGAGGACGATTTAATCAATTTTAGGACAGTTTATGGTAATAATGACGAAACCAAAAATGAAGTTTATGTATTAACAGCTGATAAGTATGGAAATATTTTCTTACTCTTAATTCCGACAGAGAGTGTGCATTAAAGTTTCAAAGTAATCTTAAGTTTTGTGTACAAGGATATCAAGAATTATATAAGCAATTTGAGAAACCAACAACCGTTAATAACAGACTTTATAGCAACAAGAAAACCAATAAAGGCCGTTAATAACGAATGAAATTCGTCATTTGAATTAAAACTGACAAATGTGCTAGACATATTTGACGCTTATCATCAAGTGGTGATGAATAGTTGTTAGTAGCAGTAATGCACTGATTTCAAATTTTACTTTGCACCAAAAATTAAATATATTTTTCTTTTAAATAGGCAATTTGGATTTCATTATTTATTTTTTGCATGGTTTTTTCGGAAAATATTTAGCGGTTTTTGCTTATAAGATTTCTTAACGATGGAGAATATAACCTCAAATATACCATAAGCATCCAGCATTTTTAAACAAATTTTTTTGAATAGCTCCTAAACAACGTATCTACCACTAAAAAAAAGTTGGCAGTACATTTATTATGTAGGATATTAATTCAAATAAAGAATACATTATAGCCATATACAAGTTACGATGACCGTGGTTCAAAATTACGAGGTCCGTCGCCAATAGCCCTGGTGTTGCTTCTAGTGCGACGTTAATAAAAACTAAACTAAACTAATACAAGTTACGAAACAATCTGAAAATTTTAAAAAAAAAAAATCATATGATATGGAAAAATCATTAAGGAATCTGATTAGTTTGATACGGAATCTGACATGAGGCTAGAAAGAGTACCGAATAGTTAGCAATCACTCAAAAAAAAGGATAGAAATTTATAAATGTCATGTCGTGTGATAAACATAGCAAAAAAGAAATAATTCAAACACTAAAAACCAATGTGCATAACTACAAGAAATGTATACAAATATATAAAATGTTAGCGTAATTTATCGGTGTTCACAAATAAATTATATGTTTGTATTTCCAGATTACATAACATTTACAAGTAAACTTACCAAGTCCATTAATCGTAGCTTAAGTTTTTCTGTCTTGGTGATTTTTCCATTGAAATATTCACGGAAGTGAAAAGAAAAGAAGTGAACAAAAGAGTGCTTTAAAGAACAAGCATCTAACAAAGAAGGGAACGCAAAAGTTACAAAACAAATCACTTTAAAACGCAGAGAACATTATCCAGATCAGAAGCAGTAAGAAACATCCGTCTCTTTATTTTTTTCTCGCAAGACTTTAACAAAAATGACAGAAGAAATTCAAATAACTCCACAGATTTCAAAACTAAGGATATTGTTACAAATTTGTAAATATTGTTTGTATTAGACTTAAAATATCTCAGACAGATCGGAAATACTCAGAGTTTGGGCAAACGCACGTGCAGTGTTAAGAAAAAAAAAACGGCATTTCTAGGGATTTGGCGACTTGGCAACCTTTCGGCGGGATTATTGGCAATCACTTGGCGAAATTCGAAGAAAGATGTTTCTGGAAAGTTCCATCATCGAAGCTCTAGGACCAATATTAAGCGAAATAGCCTAGAACCTTCTAGAACCTTGGCGAAACCCTTAGATTTTCACGCCAAGCCAGGTATAAATACCACTGGCCGAGACAGAAGTGTAGTGGAGTTCTGCAAGGATGAAATCATCGACTACATCAAAAAAGGAAATCCAAAAAAAGCACCTGGAAAAGATGTAATTACCAACAAAGTGTTAAAAACCCTACCACTAAAAATTATCTTCATTCTTACTTACCTCATTAATAACATTTTATTTCTCAAACACTTTCCTAACTCCTTGAAAACTTCCATAATTTTCTCCATTCTAAAACCTGGAAAAATCTCTCACTCACCAGATAGTTACAGATTCATTTCACTACTCTCCACCCTCAGAAAGTAAAAAGAATCAATTATACTCAACAGATTAAAAGAACACATAAACACCAATAACTTTATAAATCCTAATCAATATGGCTTTGTTAAACATCTCTCTACAATACACCCACTACTTAAACTGACATAAACAATAGCCTCAGGCCTTGAAAAACGTCAATCCACAGGTGTCGTTTTCCTAGATATTCAAAAAGCTTTTGACACAGTTTGGATTGACAGTCTAATTTACAAGTTAATCACAAACTACTTCCCTCCCCCTCATCAAACTCATTTATTCATATACTAAAGAGAGAACTTTCCAGGTTAAAGTTGGAACCTCCCTTTCTAACACTTCTGAAATCAAAAATGGTGTAGTTCAGGGCTTTTTACTCGGTCCAATCCTATTTATTATTTATATTAATGATATTCCGAATTACTATCCAACAAGTATCAATTTATATGCAGAAGACACTGCTGTGCTTGCAAAATATAATAATCCAAAAACCGTTACTAAAGCCCTAAGCCTCCACTTCAAATAACTTGAAAATTACTTCAACACATGGAAAATCAAAATTAATGTAGAAAAGTCTGCAGCAATTATTTTCACTAGAAAGAAATATAAGGTTGGTTTATGATCAACTAGTTCATAAATAATCAACAGATTAGTCGAAAATATACATTTAATTAGAATAAGCGTAATAGTTCTGTTTACATCTCGTACCGACTATATTCATATGTTGCCAACATTCGTTGTTTTTAACATAAATTAATAAGAATACTATTACAATTATTTCATCGATTCACTTTATGTGAACCTTACATTCGGCCCCGCTCAATATGAAATTTATATAGACAAAAATAAATTTTAAAATTGAAGCGTAAAAGAAACAAAACTTTTGATGACGGTTTAGTACCTCTCAGTCTCTTCGTCTGTACTGTTTTCCTCGATGGTTGGTGTATTTCGTTTAAAGTAAGGGCGAAGATGTTGTACGTGGACAACCTTTATAAATTTGTTCTGCTGTGTCGTAGACTTGATCTCGTAACACACGGCCCCGACTGGACGTACAATCACAAATGGTCCTTTGAAAATGGGAGAAAGTTTGTGATCTCCTTTTTTCGGCCAGTCGTATAACACGAGATCTCCTGCCGTGAAAGAATGGGATCTGCGATGGAGATCAAATCTTTGCTTGTTCTCCAAATGTGTTTCATACACATTATTTGCCGCTTCGACCCTAGCCAAAGTTAAAAGATGCAGTTGGTCTTCGCTTCCGAAGAATCTATCCACCCATTGCACCAAAGAGGTCCTTCTCTTCTTCCACTCTTTATGCAGTCTCTTCTTTACACGTTTCCACTCAAGTTTTTGCAAACCAGGTCTCAACTTACTCTTTTCTTTGACGAGTCTTCTTTTCACTCCCGACCACACAGTTCTGCGTTTCCCTCTCTTCCACCTCATTTTTCTGGCCACCCATCGAAATCGTTTGCACTTCGGAATTTGAAAAGGGCTATTCTGTGTCACAATAGGCTGATTGAATTCGATGCATGACTCGGGTTCGATATTTTCCTCTGCAGCATTTGCGGTGCGTTTAATCGCATCCTCCATCTGGTCGATTGGGTGCGGATCAATCTTCGTAATGGAATTAACCTTTAGAATTCGGCAGATTCTAAGTTAAAATATCCCTTCAACTCGGCGCTTTTAGGCTTGAGGCAAAATTTTCTTTCCCCCGCTCGGAAAACTGGGAAGCTCAAATTCGCTGGGTGTGGTATTGTTGGTTCATCTTGTTACAAAGGAGAGATAGTAAGGGTTGCAGTTTTTGAATCAGTAATCATTCACGAGAAAGAAAGATCCTTAATATTTGGCGCCTTATCTTATAAGAATTTTTTTTTCTGATTTCCTGGTTCCCATTATTAATTTAATGACTTGCAAACTTTCAAATACATATTTTGATTTTACGAGAATTGAAAATTTTTAAATATAGGCACATGTTTCTTCTTAAGAAAATTCCAAAGTTTAAAAATATGTTTTCTAGATTTTGGTGTACAACATGTACGAAGAACTAAAAAAGTAGAATTGATATGATTGACATGTTGACTAGAAAACATGTAAAAGTAAAAATTATTTTATTATTTTACATATTACTTTTATTTGCTCCATATTGTTAAGGAAATTGTTAAAAATAATTTATTCTGAAATAAGATTTTATTGTATCATTTGCTTAAGTATCAGATATATTGATGAAGAATTTGGAGCAATATAGACTAATATCCCTTAAGTATGAGAAAAATATTACGAAAATATTAATAAGGCATTGTATAATAGTTATTTGTCTGTTAAATTAACATTAGAATTTTTAAAAATTTATTCTATTTTTGTGAAATGTTTTCATGTTCCTTGATAGTTTTAAATTTTGAAAAAATTATCATAACTTACAGTCGAGTATTATGTAAATTAAAGTTTTCAAAAAAAAAAAAAGAAAGAAAGAAAGCGACAGCTATACCATATAACTAAAATATTTTCTAGAAGCAAGTACGTTCAAACAATATTAAATTAAAAGCTTCTGTAATCACATGATTACACTCTCTGAGAGTACGATAGTTCAATGATAAACTCCTTGTAATAATTATATATATATATATATATATACTATGTTCTCATTATTGCAACTTACACATTTAACTACCATATTGAAACCATGTAATTAAAAATAATGCATCATGTTTTCAAAATTGTTCGACGAAATATGTAAAAGAAGGAAAAACTTTAAGAACAATATGATTTTACTTTTTATATTTACGCCCTTTTAATGCACAAAAAAAATCAATGTACACCGAATATTTTGTAATCAATTTTATTTGATTTTATAGTAACATCGCATTCCAAAGCAATAGGAAGGCAAATGGTGATGGACTTCGTAAATTTCAACCTCGGTCAAGCAATAGGGCAGCACTCACTCACTAAACTTCCACACCACACCACATAATGACTTAGAATCTCGACAGATTTCACAGCCGGTTTTCAATTGAACGGGACTCGAACTCATGACTCAACCCTGGCTAAGGGTTTGCGAAATCAATACTTGGCTACCTTTTGTGTTTAAATGTTATCAAGTGAAATTTAAAAAATAATTGTCAGCTTAATTGAATACGTTTCAAAGCTACTGAGTAAATCTTAAGTACAACAAGTAAAAGAAAAACTTTCAATTCATTCATATATTTCAATGAAAATAATTTGTAACAGTTTTTTTT
>BMAW01045088.1:186531-229075 GCA_019974015.1 Nephila pilipes
TTATTTAAATTAATTTTTTAAAAAAAAAAAAAAGAAAGAAAGAAAGCGACAGCTATACCATATAACTAAAATATTTTCTAGAAGCAAGTACGTTCAAACAATATTAAATTAAAAGCTTCTGTAATCACATGATTACACTCTCTGAGAGTACGATAGTTCAATGATAAACTCCTTGTAATAATTATATATATATATATATATATACTATGTTCTCATTATTGCAACTTACACATTTAACTACCATATTGAAACCATGTAATTAAAAATAATGCATCATGTTTTCAAAATTGTTCGACGAAATATGTAAAAGAAGGAAAAACTTTAAGAACAATATGATTTTACTTTTTATATTTACGCCCTTTTAATGCACAAAAAAAATCAATGTACACCGAATATTTTGTAATCAATTTTATTTGATTTTATAGTAACATCGCATTCCAAAGCAATAGGAAGGCAAATGGTGATGGACTTCGTAAATTTCAACCTCGGTCAAGCAATAGGGCAGCACTCACTCACTAAACTTCCACACCACACCACATAATGACTTAGAATCTCGACAGATTTCACAGCCGGTTTTCAATTGAACGGGACTCGAACTCATGACTCAACCCTGGCTAAGGGTTTGCGAAATCAATACTTGGCTACCTTTTGTGTTTAAATGTTATCAAGTGAAATTTAAAAAATAATTGTCAGCTTAATTGAATACGTTTCAAAGCTACTGAGTAAATCTTAAGTACAACAAGTAAAAGAAAAACTTTCAATTCATTCATATATTTCAATGAAAATAATTTGTAACAGTTTTTTTTTATATCAAATCTTCTTATAAATTTTTAATCTTAAATTTAAAAAATTTTTTTATTTTTTTTTTTTTTTTTTTAGTTTTTTTAATATTGATTTTTGTTTGTTTCTAAAAGAAATTTATATCTTAAATTGAAAAAAGTTCTTGTAAGCAATGCTTTTGAAACATTTGTTTTAAAAATATAAGAAAGTGAGTTCTACTTTTTAAAATTTTTGGCTCTTAAAAGAGCCTTTTTTTGTTTGTTTTACCCTTTATTTTTATTAAAAATGTATCAGTTTATTTTTTTTTATTCAGGTCTTTTGTTTTTTATTGGTTTATGTGTTAAGAGATTTTTAAATAAATTGTGTGGTATTCTTCGAAACAGTTCTGGTCAATACAAAGAGCCACATTGCATGCCTTACAGATAATAGTAGTTCTCTTTTGTATATTCTTTTTCGCACAATATGCGCACCTTCTTCTTTTCTTTTCGTCAATTGGCCAATGAGAAAATTTATTATCATTTATCTTTAATTTTTTTATTGCTGAAGGTTCTATATTTTTAGGATTAATTTTTCCTATCAGAGATGCTATTAAATTCATTCGAAACTCTCTTAAACTAAATTTTGACGAAGTTTGGCATGATTTAAATATAAGAAACGAATTCAAAATAGCAATGTCAATGACGCTAAAGAATAATTTTTTTGTCCATTTCCTAGTTCGTCTAGCAAATGTGTAGGTGGATGCCATGCGATCTCCCAAATCAACATATCCCATGTGTTTATTGTAATCTGCCACAATTTTTTGGCTTGGTAGTAGTTAATTTTTCTTTTTCACTTTCTGTAATGTCACCGTCAATTTTCCTTTTATATCTTTTTCGTTCTTCAATTATTAATTCATTTTTTGGGCTGTGCATATTGGTCAGCATATACACTTGCCTCTTATCCTTCCAACACAAAGCTGTCATTCCACTGCAAAATTTCACGGCAGTATCGCCTTGTTTCATTTTAGGAGGAGCCAGATCTTTTGGAAAATGTTTTCTGTTAGATCGAACAGTTCCACAGGAGTTAATCTTTTTTTCTTTTAAAAGGTCACGAAAAAGTTCTGGCGAGGAAAAGAAATTATCCATAAAGATTTTATGGCCTTTATCTTTTATACACTCTGTCATTGTATATACTACATTGTAGGATGCAGATGTTGAAAGATTTTCTTTTTTATCTTTACCTAGATATACTCTCATATCATAAGTATAACCAGTAGCATCTGCAATTTTATACATTTTCAATCCCCACTGTTTACGTTTTTTTGGAATGTATTGTTTAAAAAATACTTTTCCTTTAAATTTAATTATAACTTCATCCAAAGATACATTTTCTGTGGGATCATACACTTCTTTAAATGTTCTGTTAAAACAGTCAAAAATTTTTCTTATTTTCCATAATCTATCGTAAGTTGGAGAATCTTTGCTTTCTTTTAAACTATTATCAGAAAAGTGTAAAAATTTTAAAATCATTAGGAAACGATCACGGGGCATAACTTCTCTGAAAAACGGAGTTTCTATCAGATTATTAGTTGACCAATAATCCTGTATGCTATCTTTTTCGATGTGTCCCATCAGTAAAATTAAACCAAGAAATTTTAAAATTTCATTTTTATCAGTTGGCTTCCACGAAAGTGCGTGTTTTCTTTTCTCAGATGTTTCTCCATAAAGATTAAGTACATCAAATGCATACCTATTAGTTTCATCAACTAGAATTGATAAAATTTCATCTGTAAACATCAGTTTAAAAAAATCATTTTCATTTTTGTCATTCCTGGTATCAACCTTTAATCCAACTTTACCTAAAAATGGTAATGCATTTATCGTTTCCGAACCTTCTACCTCTTTCCATGAAAATGAGTTATCTACTGTCTCCTCAAAATTAGTTGATACATCTAAATCAATCTCGTTATCTTCAAAAATACTGTTTTCTAATTCATCTCCCATATCTGAATCACTATCATCAAAATTTTCTTCATCTAAATCTCTCATTAAATTCTTAATCTCTATTTCTGTGAGAAATTTTCGAGGCATTTTAAAAAACCGAAGAATAAAAAAAGGGAAAAGAAATATCTAGCGTTCATAGACAACGTTAATTCATTGAATAAAGTATTCTTTCGAAACTGGTTGTTCCTAAATGTCGCCAATGATAAGGAATTTGTGAACAACTGATAACGTTGGCGAAAAATGTCCCCACCCAATAGCGGACAATAGAAGCAAAATCGTAAAAGAGGACAAGGAAAGTCGTAAAAGGGTTTGGTGAAAAAAAAGGGGGAAAGAACTCTCTCTAGATAGCTTGGTACAACAGTAGTACCGGAGCCGAAGCGAGAGCAAAAAAAAATTTTGGTACGACATATGTACCGCCGAGTTCTACAGGTTAATGGTGCGTGAAAAATCTACCACAACTCGCTTTGGAGTACTTTCATGGAAGGGCTGATCCACAATGAAGGTAGGAGCTGCGTACGGTGAGTTGGAATGACGGCAAATTCCTTGTTTTAAACATTTTTGAATTTGCGTTTTTAGAAACTTGCGATCAGGCTCTGAAAGTCTATACGGTCTACATCTAATTGGCTTTTCATGATGTAATTCGATTTTGAATTCCACATATGGACATAGTCCAATGTTATCATTAGCATAAAAAACGTCAGTAAATTTTCCAATTACTGCATCAAGTTGAGCTTGTTGAGTTGTAGAAAGTCCTGCGGATTTAGGGATGAGATTTGTTTCCGATGAAACTATATTGGATGTGGCTTCTGGCAAAGTAACATCATCTAGTAAGGGTTGATTAAGAGCGACGCAATTGATACTAGGTTTTGAAGCATGAATACATTCGTACAAATGAAATGAAGTTGGAGTAGAAATACATAATGAGCCGTTAGGGTCATAAGTGCATCTAGCTTGAACTTGTTGCTGCCAATCGAATCCTAAAATAAGTTTAAATGGAAGCTGGGTGCAGATTCCAATTTTAGGCATCATATGCTCCACATTTCCAACAATTATGTTTAAAGAAATCCAACCTATTGGCTTTATTTCATGGTCAACAACTTGGAACTGCCCATCATTCCACTGGTGAATGACAATATCACTTGGGACACAAGATTCTTGAATGACTGTGATATCTGCACATGGATCACAAAGGGCTTGAATTTCTGTATCATTATTAATAATAACAGGTATTAATGCACGCCTATTCGTTTGAGTTCTAATACAATTTATGGAAGGATTATTTGCGGTTGTAGATCTTCCAGATGTCGAGTTGCGATTATTGTTTTTGCGGCGGGAATTCGAAGAGTTCAAACTGGTGGTTTTGACTAATGCGTGATTATTAGAACTAGTTCAACTGCTAGAAGACGGGAATTGGGCACTAGTTTGACTGTTGGAATATTGATTTTGTCGTGACGTATTTCTTGGTTGAGCTATGGTTGAACCACGAGGAGGAGGAGGTAAACTACACATAAAAGAAGCATGACCTTTAATTCCACATCTCCAACAAGTAATATCTCGAACGTCATCAGTTATTGGATTGTATTTACGACGTTGCTCATCATATGTATAAGAAGATCTAATTTGTGATTTTGTAGAATGTTTCTTATGCTCTTGTTTTGCACTGCGAATAGCATCAAGTGCAGTTGCCCTGTCAATTAATTCTTCAACCGTATTCGAATTTTGAGTAGCTAATGCAATTTGCCATTTTTCATCTGTAATATCACCAATGATCATAGAAATACGGTCAGGTTGGGGAATGGTGAAGGGAGCTTTTTCCAAAAGAGCGTCTTTTGAATAAATATAATCCACTAAACTTTCATTATGCTTCAATTTTCGTTCACTTTGGTGAGCCAAAAATTCTTGCATTGTAATACGCCTTTTGAATCTTGAGGCGAGAGCAGTTTTCCAAGTAATCCAATCATTAAACTTTTTTCCTGTTGTTAATTGCCAATTTTTAGCAGATCCCGAGAGACGAGAAATAGCATTTGTTAATTTTAATTCGTCAGACCAGTTAGCTAAAGTTGAAATTCTTTCAACTTCTTTTAGCCATTCTAGGGCATTTTCAATTATTTCACCCTTAAATATTTGAATGGAATTTGCAGTATCATTTGTAGATGTGATTTGAATTACATTCGAATTTGCTTGCCTTTCTAAAAATTGTTTTTGCGTTTCCATTAATGTAGAGAGAATAGCTGCGATATTCGGATCTATTTGGGAAGGTGGAGGCATAGGAAGTGGTGATTGTGTAGCAGAATTACTTAAAAGTTCTACTTGTTTTCGTAAAGATTCAATTTCCATCAATAAATTTCTGTCAGATGGTGTCTCCTCATCATTAAAATATTGCATAAGAAGAGTATTTAATTCATCCAAAGTTCCTTCGTTTTTTCTTTTAATATTATCCTCCACAATACGCAGCATTAAATCATGTTTGTTTCCGGTTAGCGAAAGATTTCTGAAACGCAATTCTTTTTTCAGTTGAACAATCGTTAAATTTTGTAGCGGATGTGATTCTAAAGAATCAAAAATTATATCAGCATTTGTTGACATTTTTTTTTTTTTTGTTCACTGTTCCAGGCGAAAAAAAAAAAAGAAGAATTTAGCGAAAATTGCTTGGCGACGTTTTTTGTACGAAGCAAACACTTAACTAATTTATTTTCAGAATAATTATTATTCGTCAGAATATTCTTATTAAATTTTATCAGAAGCAAAATAAGAGTCTATTGAATTTTTAAGAACTTCACTTACTATGCGAAAAGTTGTTGTTTTGGAGATCTTCCAGGCAAAAAAAATAAATCTTGGTGAGATTATGATCCTTGGCGAGGAAAGTCTGAAGATTCCAAGTTAGGCTTAGAGGCTGCATACAATTTTAGGCTTAGCGGCTGCATACAATTTTAGGCTTAGCGACTGCGTAAAATTTTTAAGAAGTTTTTTTTTTTTGTTGTTATTGATGATAAACTTCGCGAAAGTCCTTTAGATACCGACTACGCCATATAAGGTTGGTTTATGATCAACTAGTTCATAAATAATCAACAGATTAGTCGAAAATATACATTTAATTAGAATAAGCGTAATAGTTCTGTTTACATCTCGTACCGACTATATTCATATGTTGCCAACATTCGTTGTTTTTAACATAAATTAATAAGAATACTATTACAATTATTTCATCGATTCACTTTATGTGAACCTTACAGAAAGCCCTCTCACCACCACCCACACTCTACGACACTCAAATTCCCTGGTCTTAGTCCACAAAATACCTTGGTATCATTTTTGATAAAAAAACTCACTTTTCGACATCACCTACTACACTCGACGAAAAATTCCATAACTTAACTAGAAAACTTTCCCCCCTCATTGGACGGAACTCTGAAATGACTTTAGAAAATAAGCGACTTCTCTACACCTCCGTTATGCGCCCAATAATAACTTATGTCTGCCCTGTTTGGGGGTTTTCTAGCAAAAGTAATATTAAAATCCTTGAAACTATTCAAAATACAACCCTCAGAGTGATAGCCAAAGCAAGATGGTTCATGAAAAACTCACATATTCGCTAAGCTCTAAAAATAAATACCTTCAGTAAGCACATACAACCATCTCGAAAAACTTTTTTACATCCCTACAAAATAACAATAGTCCAAATATGAAAAACTTAGAAATTTATCAACCTAATAATAAAACAAACAGGCCGAGAATTATTCTTCAAGACTCTTATGAGCCCCCATAAAAAATTGCATAAGTGTATTAACTTTAAACTATTAATTTTCTCTTAAACATATCTAGATTGTCCTAAAAATTTCAAAACCCCAATACCGAGCATGCCCTTCCCACCTCCCTCTGTTATTTAACTTAAGCCATACTCCAGGACAGCCAACAGCAGATAGTACTCACCCCCCACCCCAAATTCTCCTACAACATCTATACAAAATCTAGCAGAAGAAGAAACAAGCTTCCCATTGGTTCCCCACCCACTCCTCCCGCACTCCTTCACAACCAATCACGTAAAAGAAACCAGCCCAGCTAACTCCAATAACTCCAGTCGTCTCACAGTTCCCAGCAAGACACGGGTAGAAAGGCGGCTACACCTCCTAGGTACCCGTAGAGCTTTCAACAGCTTCAACAACAGTAGCGTGGAGTAGTGAAGCAGACGAGCAGGAGTGAAGACGGTCATTTTTTTTATGGCTGGTTAAGTGCATATCAGCTGTTATCTGTCTTAGATATTAGAGACTTCTGTATTTAGAAGCTGTTTCCTGTGAAATTACCTGCATTATAGCTGTATAATTGTGATATCTACAGCTGGAATTTAATGCGTCCTGTAGAAATTGCGACGAATAAAAATTTTGAGACTTTTAAGAGATTGTTTCATCGACTCTCAATCAACACCAACCCCGAAGCGCGGTACAATATCGAAGAACAATTCATTTATTAAACATTGAAATTTCATTGTTAAGCACGGCATTGAAACTCAATTGTTAAACCCAAGATTGATATTTTAAGAAACAGAAACACTACGAATGACTAAAAGAGCAGGAAATAAATGTTTCATACTCTACGTTTTTGTATGCTATTTATTCATGATAATATTTTTATTTGCATGCTAGAAATAATTATAATAAAATAATAAATAATAATATAGATAATTGAGAAAAGAAATATTACAACATTTTTATGTAGTTTTTTTACACATAATTCGCGTTTGATATTTAAATGTAAATATTCAATACATTATAGTCAGGAACTGGTAAAGAATTATTCTCCAAAATTAAAAAAGTAATCTTATGATACATAAAAATCAGTATACATTCTTATCAGTATGATATATAATCTGGCTCTGAGGCCAGAAAATAGTATCGAATGCTTTTCAATCACTCAAAAAAAGAAAAAAAAAAAAAAAAAAAAAAAGAAGGAAGCAAAAAAAAAATATAAATGTCAGGTCATGTGATCAACATAGCAAAACATTGATAATTCAAGCTTAAAAACCAATGTGCAGAACTGTAAGAAATGTATACAAACATAAGTAGAATTAGAGTAATTGTAATCGGTGTTTACAAATAATTTACGTGTTTGTGTATCTTGATTGCATAACATTTGGAAGTCAACTTTCCATATTTACTTGTCGTAGTCAAGGCTTTTACTTTCACTGTGTTTTTCTTTTATTGAAATGTCTCTGAAAGTGAAAAGAAATGTCAATAAAAGAATGACTTAAAAAAACCTCCGAGAAAGAAAAAAATGCAAAAGTGAACAGGAAACAAATCACGATGAAAGCAAAGAGCAGGCCCAAATCAGAATAGGAAGAAACATGTCGTCCGTTTTCTCCCCCAAGACATAGACAAAAATGACAGGAAAATAATTTAAATATTTTCTCACATTTCAAAAATTAGGATATTATATAACAATAATTCATTTATTAAACATCGGATTGAAATTACATTGTTAAACGCGGGAGTGGAATTCTATTGCTAAACCCGAGATTGAAATTTTAAAACACAGAAACAAAGCGAATGAATAAAACATCAATGTAAAATATTTCATAATCTATGTTTCTGGTCCCTAATAATGCATCACAACATTTATATTTGCATACTAGAAATAAAAATAATAAAGGAGTAGAATAATAATATTATTATTCAAAATAGTTTTGGAAAGAAATATTGTAAACTTTTTATGTGGTTTTTGATATGAAATTTGAGTGTGATATTTAAATGTAAATAAACAATACATTACAGTCATAAACAAGTTACAAAATAATCCCAAAAATCAAAAATTAATCATTTGATATGGAAAAATCAGTATGGAATCTGAACAGTATAATATGGATTCTGGCCCGTGAGCCAAAATTAATATCAAGTAGTTAGAAATAGTATCGAAATGTGATTAGAAAATAGTATCGAAAAGTTACTTATCACTCAAAAAAGTTGGGAAAAAATGCATAAATATCAGGTCATGAGATCAAAATAGCAAAAAAAGAAGTAATTCATATATTAAATATCAATGTGCATTTCTTCAAGAAATGTACACATATATAACAAGATTTAGTGACATTATAGCGGTGTTCTAATGTTTGTATACAAATCTTGTAGTTCTGGACATAGATTTATATGTGATAATTATTTCTTTTTTTGCTAGGTTGATCTAAAAAAATGTTATTTATATATTGTTTTGCCTCCTTTTCTTTTCTTTTTTTTTTTTGAGTGATTGCTAACTATTCGATTCTATTTTCTGGCATATTGGTAACTTGGTATTGGTATTATTGGTAACTATTCGATAATGTTTTTCGGCACCAGGGAAAGATTTCATATCATACTGATCAAATTCGATACTAATTTTTCTATTTTTTTAAATATCCTATGATTTTTTTTTTAATTTTTGAGATTATTCTGTAATTTGTGTATAACTTTAATGCATTGTTTACTTACATTAAATACCCCGAACAAATGATATATTTGTGGTGTGAACAGTAGAGGATGATATATATGTGCCTTGCTGCTTTATTCATCTGTTTTGTTTCTGTGTTTTAAATTTCATTCTCGGGTTTCACAATTAAATTCGAATCCCATGCCTTTCTTTGGAATTCCAATCCCGTGTCTAACAATGGAATTCCATACCCCTTCTAACAATTAAATTTCTTTCCCTTGTTTAACAATTGTATTTTAATCCAATTTTTAATAAATGAAATATTGTAACACCGTAATTTAGCACTACCTTCAATGTATTATTAAACGTTAGCCAGATGGTACCACATGTTCTTTTTGTTAGAAGTGCAAGCATGATAAGAGCAAGCACGGCAAGCGTGAGCACGGTGGAAGGTTAAACACTTCTTAGCAGAACGATGGAGTGATTTTCGTAAATCTGTGTTTTATATATGTTTTGTATCCTGTCTTGTGTTGTGGAACGTTTGAATCTGAAGAAATATCATCCGATATCTAAAGTGAAATATTGCGTGATTATTATTTGAAGAAATATCATCCGATATCTAAAGTGAAATATTGCGTGATTATTATTTGAAGAAATATCATCCGATATTTAAAGTGAAGTAGAAGAAATATTATTCGATATTTAAAGTGAAAGTTTGCGTGATAGATATTTGAAGAAATATCATCATATATTTATAGGGGAATAGAAGAAATATCCCCCAAGATATTTTAACCTTTTGAGTAGACGGGAGTTTTTACTACATTACTTACCCCCTTTCTCGTCAATGATCGACATTTCTAAGTGTCGTCTGACAAAAGGACCAAATTGAGTGTTATTCACCTGCTGTGCAGTGGGGATGTTTGAGTTCCAAGAAGTCCCTAACAACCAATGAGTTTCCCTTTTTCAGTGGAAGTTCCCTCTGAAAGCCGCTTTGCGGTTATTTGTCCGTTTCCAATTCAAGAAACTTTGGGAAAGGTGTTCTGAAAACTGAAGCACTGTTTTTTTCCTACAATTTCCTAGTATTATTCTTAGTATCACAATTAGAATTTTCATGCAATACATTATTCTCTTTATATACAATAATCCGGAAAGATCTAGTATAATTATTCCATTTAGCAATATTTATAACAGGCAGTGAAGACAGCACCGTTACATGATATAATTATCAAATTATATTATATACCATTTCAAATTTTAATACATAAACAATATGAATTATCCATTTATACACACAAAAATTCTCCTCAAATTATTTAGGAAGTGTGAATATGCTTTTAGCATCTAAAAATCTGAATAAATTAGTAATACTACTGAACAATTAAGGAAAATGTTCAATATATTAAAATAATTTGTAATATTTTCTGGTACTCTGAATTAATAACAGAAATAAATCAGCAATGGAAAAAAAAACCTTGTATTGTTTTAACTTTTATCGAGTTTAATAATTTCTGTATTAATTTATTAATACAGAAATTATTAAACTCGATATATCTCGATATATTAATAATATCTGTATTAATTTGGAAAATTTTAACTATTCCAGCAATATTTCTATTGCTTGAAAATTTTATTCTGATATTATTATAAAATACTACATTAAAAAAATAAATATTTATTTCGTTTTCTTCAAAGATCAAATATTCAAACATATGTTTAAAAGTATGTAGCATGATAACATATTTTAATTTTATAATCTTTAGTAAATACATTAAAAAATTTGCAAACATTATAAATTTATTTTATATTTATCAAAACCTTCCTTATAACATATTATGAAATTTTTAGTTAGAAATTACGGTTGAAGTTCTTCACGAAATAAATAATATTATATCCGTTAGAAAATTTAGATAAACATTATTCTTTATAATCGAAATGATTAATCGAAAAGAAAAGAAAAATATTGAGAATATATCAATGTGATAGATTTTCGATTAAATTCCGATTTTCTCAATTCAACGACGATTGATTGATAAGTTTTATTAGCGTCGTACTAGAAGCAACACTTAAACTATTAGCTGCAAGCCTCGTAATTTTGTGCCTCGTCTTGTGACGAGGGTGACACATGAGCTGGCACCTCCCTCTCCTAACTTCCACACCACGCCAACAGGAGCACTTTGAACCTTTGACAGATTTTACTAGCATCAATCTCGAATACAAGGTGGGTCTTTAGTGGCATCAAGGCTCGAACCCGCAAATCGACGAAAACTGCCTCCCGCTGGTTTGCGACCGTTACCACTAGAGTACCACGGCCACCAAATCAACGATACTCTTATACAAATACTCTTAAAAACTCTAAGACTTTAAATATTTCTTTTATTAAAAGCTTTTAAGAAAAATTTCAGTTTTTTTTAAAAGCGCGTACACACTTTCTGTCTAAGCAATTCGCAAACTACCGTAAGACAATCGTTGAAATTATTTTCAAATTGGAAGGGTGGTTACTTTAAATATTTGAGCACTAGAAACAAATCTAGGGCTATAGGTAATGAACTGCATAATTTTGAACCACGGTCAAGTAACGAGGCCAACACCTGAGCTGGTAACCCCTCTACTAACTTCCGTACCACGCTTACGAGAGGAATTTCAGCCTCGTCAGATTGAACGTGCATCAGCCCCAATTACACTGTGGATTCTTATTGGCATTAAGATTGTAACCTAGGGCTCCACAAAAACCTTCGGTTGCGAGTCTGCGGCTACGACCTTTAGGCTACCGTGGTTACGGGCTTGTGGATGAAGCATTAACATTAATTTAAAGTAGATAACCATATCTTATCAATATGATAATTTAATTTTTTTTAAAAAAAAGTAGTTTTTGTTAAGCTTTTAAAAAGTTATAATGTAAAAATTTATAGTTAGTTTTTTAATTTCTGAAATAGTTAGAAAATAAATCATTCCTGAAAGATATAGTTAAATGGAAGATATGAACTTTTTAGTAAATTCAAGGAGTAGATAAAAGTTTAGAAAAATTAGAGTTCGAATGTTTTTATTATCATTTGTTATATTAAGTATCATACGTCTAAATTCTTCAATTGTTTTCTAACAAAGAAAAATTACCATTATACGTAAAAACGACCGAATGGTTGATATTAAATTTCTGGTTAGAGATTATATTCGTTTTAATCTCTTTGAAAAAGAAATAAACGAATCAAATCATTCACTAAAATTTCCAAAAAAAAAACACGATTTGAAAAGGTTAAATTGTAGCGGTTCAACTAGTGCTGCCGAAGAACTGCCTCTTTGGTAGAAGCATATCAAATCTTGTCTACCTGAAAGATTTCAGAGATTCTGCTTTCTCACTTCCTTACACAAATTGTTCGTAATTTTTTTTTACTATTTGTAGTATATAACATAACATGTCCTCAAATGTAATGTTTATTGTATATTAAAAAGAAAAAAAAAATCCTCTAAACTTCTACAAAGTATATAAACACTTATATTTATTTTATATGCAGAGTACCTAAATTCAATACAAAATGTACAACATACAATCAGTGCATCACAATGCTTTGAAGAAATTTTAGGACATTATGATAATGTGGGTTTGACAAATGAATAAAATAAAATTTTGAAATTGCATATTCTGAAAATATTAAAAAAGATTTTAATGAAGTATTCAAAAGCTATATTTTTTTGCTATTCTCTTGTTGTTACAACATATTACATTTTTGTAAGTTTGATTGTGATTGAATGTTTGTAAAGGTCGCTGTTACAAGAAGCGCGTGGGCTATTGTCGGCGGACTTAGCCTGCTATGACTACAAAAACATTCATATGGAAACACCTGATATGACAACCCCCTTCTCCAATGTGAGTGTGTGAGTGACATTGGAGTTTAATGGCACAAGAGCCAGATTCGGCCTTGCGATGCCTAACAAAGTGTAACTGCGATCCAGAGTTTCAACGGGCAAGTGATAGTATTTCAATGAGGTAGAAATCAAATGAGATCATGCGACAAGCAAGGTAAGTTGTTAATGAAAAGCTAGTGAAGTGTAAAGATGTGATCTTGACGTGAAAAAACTTTAAGAAGTAGGTGAGCTCCTGAGGGCACCCCCTTTTCTACTCTTCCACACTTTACCAGCGTAAATTCTTGGAGATTCGATAACCTGAGTTGCAACATGAAGGAAGCTTTTGTAGTAAAAGATGGCTCCGTTCAACGTCTCGAACGAAAGAAAGCCAGTCACGAATTTGTGACCGTTTAGTCATTACTAAAATATTTATACTGTAAGTTATTTTGGAGTTAAACGTTACAAGCCCATATTTAATGCCTCATAAAAACTTGATCTATAAGAAAAATAAAGAAATTGTCCCGTTATTCGAAATTTTAATTCATTCGCGAATAAAATTTTTTAATTTTATAACCCTGATTGATTGATTGTTTTAACTTTGTTCAGAATGAAACACCGGGTATGACCCTCTTCTCCAATGAGAGTATGTGAGTGACAGTGGAGTGCAATAGCGCAAGAGCCAGATGCAGCCCTGCTGTGACAAACAAGGTGTAAATGCGATACAGACGTTTGAATAAGCGAGTGATAATATTTTCAGTGGAGCAGAAACCAAATGAGGTGTGCGCCAAACAATGTAAGTAGTGAATTTGAAGCTAGTAATGCTTAAAAATATGAATTAGACGTGAAAAAACGAAAGAAAGATCGCCGGTCACGAATTCCTGACCATTTCGACATATTGAAAATATTCACACTGTAAGTGATTTCGAAGTTCAAAGATACAAACATATTTTAATGCTTATTTAAAACTTCATCAAAAAGAGTAATGAGCAAATTTCTAGTTAATTAAACCAAAAATTCATTCAAGTTACAAACAATTATAATTTCAAACAAAAGACTGATTTTTTTTTATTAACGTCGTCCTGAAAAGCAACACGATGGTTCGTGCCAACGTAAAAGATAAATTTGAGCCTCTCTTAGACAAGTGACGAGGACAATTCTTGAGTTCTTACCTCCCTCTCAGACTTCCACACCCCGGACAGACTTGAAACTTATATAATTTTAACGTGCATTTTCACCGCTACAAAGGCGGGATCTTTAATAGCAAGAGGTTTACAATCAACGATTCTTGAAATACCACTGGGCTCGAGAAGGCGACTCTGATCACTCGTCTGTAGCTGCACCAGGACTTGAACGCAAGACTCGATGGAAAAAAACGCCAGTCATGATTTATCGGTGTAAACAGTTCCTCCAAAGCATGCATAACACCACAGGAATAAGAAAATCACAAAGTTCTGGTTTATAATTGCATTTAAAGCTATACATGTTTATTAATTTTGAAATATTTTTAATTAGTTGTATTTGATTTCTTAAGAATTTCAAGGTATGAACATTTTGTTAAATGAAAAACTTATAATCATTACGTAACATATGCCAATGTATACTCAAATATGAAACAACTATTTCTACATTCTTCCATTTAGCCCAAGCGACTGTGGAATAACTCTAAAATTAGGTTCGCATCGAATTTTTTTACTAAAGTTTCAGGGTATAAGTTTAAAGGTATATAGGGTATAAAGTTTTAGGGTAAAGTATGATAGTCAGACCTTTAACAGGAAAAAGGTAATTTTTTGCTACAATGAGGAAATTTTACTATTACCATTTTTTTTTATTAATTCGCTCAGTAAAAATTTCCTACATGTGAAGCCTAATAAAAAACTATTTTTGTGTTATCTTAAACAATTTATTTGATGAAGTGAGTAATTTTTTACACTAGAATATTTCATTTTTAATTGTGGGTATATAACGTTTTTTTTGGAACGTATTGTAACGAATCACGCAGTTTTTTTATAACAATTGAAAATTATTTTAAAAACTATACATTTCAATAAAATGTTTTAAAATTTATCTGAAATATTTAATTAATATTATACTGGAAATATTAAATAAATATTTTGCATGACTTATTATTATAATAGAAATATAAAATTAATTTCATTTGAAGATACTTAACGGTATATGGGTAACAATTAAATATGCTTGATCTCCATTTCAATATCATGTCACAATTTACAATATAGGTTTTTTCAAAATTTCAAAGCACAATCAAAGCGCAAAAAATATGTAAAAACATTTAATAATTATTAAAAAATTGTTAGTTTTATTTTGGTGTTTAAGTTTAACAATTTATTATTTAGATAAAAAAAACACTCCACACTGAAAGGATTTAACCAAGTAAGCCTTTATTTAGTGTGATCCAGTACCAATATTTTTTTAATTTCATAAAATATTTCAAAAAGAATTGTTACTTTTAAATTCCACGAGCCTAACGTAAACAAATTGTTTTTTTTTTGTCATTTACATTTTAATTAAAACAATTCATCACTATGATTCTAAATATTTCTCCCATACCGTTAAAAAAGTATCTGTAATGTAAAATGATTTATATTTTATTTTCGTTAGTTAATATTTTTCCTTTAGGATATTATGCGTTTTATTCTAAACATTTCTGTCTATAACCACTGAATTCAAACCATCTTTAGACAGAAATTTTCAAGAAGAAGTTTTCGTTAAATTAGGAGAATTCTTCCATCAAACTTCATAAAAATAATTTTTAACTAATACCGAAATGTAACTATAACATCTTAATTGAAAATGCCATACCTGAATCGCACAATGACAGCAATACTTGAAACCTATGAATTTTAATAACTTGTGTCACATTTTAAAAGTATAAATTGTTCTGTAAATAGGAAGGATAAAAATCAATTGGAGTAAGATTCTTGCGTTTACTAATTAAAATTCTTAAATTATTTCCTTAAATGTCGCACACGTTAGTATCAAATACCAGGAATCCCAAAAAACCATTTGTAAATTATGTGAAAACATATTTATTTACTTTTGATGAATATTCGTATATTTAAGTGACAGCATTGAGAGAATTAAAACATAAAAGTATCAAAATGCACGAAGGCCTCTCCTCACAACAGACACGTTAAAGTCTTTTTAAACTACTACTACGTATGGAAGATTTGTTGCAGAATTCACAAACGTAAGATTATTCTTTGGTAAGAATACGTAAATGACGTCTAAATGCACTCTTGTAACTGGAAGCGTTATTGCAAACTTCTTAAATATAAGTGTTTTCCTTAGTATGGATGCGCAAATGTGTTTTAAAATTACTACTTCGACTGAAACATTTGTTGCAGATTTCACAAATGTGAGGTTTCTCATTGGTATGAATACGTAAATGACTTCTAAACGAACTATTGTCACTGCAAGCGTAATTGCACACTTCACAAACATAAGGCTTTTCTTTGGTATGAGTACGGTAATGTTTTTTCAAACTATCTATCCTGGAAAAACCTTTTTTGCAAATGTCACAAACATAAGGTTTCTCTTTTGTGTGAACACGTAGATGAACATTTAATGCAGAGCTTCGATGAAAAGATTTGTTGCAAACAGAACACGAAAAAGACCTCTCATTTGAATGAAAGAGCAAATGACTCTTTAAATTATATTTTTTAGAAAATGATTTGCAGCAAACTTCGCAAGCGTATGGTATCGGCCGTGCACGAATACACAAATGTTGTGTTAGACTGTGCATCGAAGAAAAGGACTTTTTGCATTTATTGCAAGGAAAAAGTTTTTACTTGCATTGAATTTCTAAATGCTTCTCTAACTGTTTCTTGGAGGAATATGCCTTTTGACAAAACTGACATTCATAAAATTTCTTATCCATATTGTTGAAGTAAATGCTAAATCTGAGAGTCTTTCTTTCCTAAAATCTTGTCACTTGTCTCAGTGTTTAAAAACTTCTAAAGGTCTCTTTATGTTAGCATACAAAGATATATGCGTGTTTAATATCAAACTGTAATTAGCGGAAAAGTAATACTTATCATTCAAATCCAGTGGTAAAAAGAAATTTTTCTAACTTAATGTCATTATTATATCCTTTAGATATAAAGAGTGTATAACTTACACAGCATTTCGTTCAATTAAACTTAAAATATATCATTAGCATTGTTTTTTTTTTAAATTTAAACTAAGTGTGGTGTGAGGCTTGGAAGTAGCAGCAATATTAATTTAAATTAAACATCTATATTTCATACATATGAGAAATTTATCTGAATGAAGAAGTTACGGCGATCGGTATAGGACGGCGATCGAGAAGCGGCAGCGTTGATTCGAACCCTGGACCAAGGGGTCCGAAGTTGACGGGCCTACCAATCAAGCCGAAAAGATATCTCATCGGGCTGGTTGAGTAAGGCCTTTTAACTTCTAACGTTGTAGAAGAGTGTCGCTGCAAAGTTATTATTTAACTTATAAAGTATTGTATTGAAAATGTATACAATATGAAAACTATTAATATATTTAGGAACTGAATCTTTCCTCAAGGATATAGTGAAAAGGTACAAAAGACGTTTTTAGTAGCGATATAACATTTAAAGAAAGGTATTTTTAATTTTCTTTCCCTTATGTTTATTGTATCACTGATATCTTTAAGGCGTGGTTAACTGCTGGCAATTGTCTCGGACGGCGGATTTTGTAGAGTCGTGGGTTCGAGCCTTCGATGGCACTAGAGACCAGCCGTGCAGTCAGGGTTGATGCATGTAACATCTACCGAGTTTCAAAGTCTTTCCACTGGCGTGGTGGGAAAGTTTGTACACGGAAATGCCAGCTCATCTAACGTCCTCGTCACTTGAACGATGTTGAGAATTAAACGTTCCTTTGAATTTAACTCTTGTGTTTTTTCTTTGTTAATTCGTATAAAAGAACAATCAATTAATCACAGATATAATTTTTTTATATTCTTACACATTTTTTAAGTTTGAGACATTTCCATTTTTTGTAAATAATAACGGAAAGTTTGGTGCTAGATTCCTAGTGAAGGATTATTTTCATTTTAATCTACAAAAAGGAGGATTCTACTCAACCAATTATTTCATTAAACCTTTAAAAGCACATGATTTGAAAATGTTAAAGTGGTACGAATTCATATGTTCCACAAAAGCAAAAATATATTATTGATGCGAAATTAAAAGAAACATATTTTCTCCACAAATCCTATTGAAGGATTTAAATTTTGTGACACGAATTGATTGAATGTTTGTTACCGTGGACCTTAAAAGCAGACTGAGGACAGTATTCGATGGCCTTCGTAATTTTGAACCTCTGTCGATTGAGGAGGATGACACCAGTTGGATGTCTCATACCCCAATGATCTTGGTGAAGCGAAAGGCGTAACTTAGAACATCACACTACATGTCTGGTTGTTTAGAGGAATAAAGGCTACAATGAACGTGTTGAAAGAAAATGGACACGTCCACGTCTGGTCTACTTTGGCTTCAAGGCTTGGACGTGTTGAAAAAAAAGCTGGCAACGAATTCGTCCACGTAAACACTAAACAATCGCATTTGCAAAACAAATTTTTATACACAAAATATTCGAAATAAAAGTGATGCTAGATTTCGTTTACATAGGTATTTCAAAATAAATTCCGTTTCCTGTAACTTTTTTTTAATCGTTAAGATTTTTGTGCTTTCAATTCTTCAAAATTTCAATTTCGTTTTAAAAATTGAATTCGCCTACCGTGTCGAACACTTTAATTCCAATCACGTGTCTAACAGTGGAATTCTATTACCGTTCTAACAATGGAGTTTAGTTTAGTTTAGTTTTTATTAACGTCGCACTAGAAGCAACACGAGGGCTATTGGCGTCGGACCTCGTAATTTTGAACCACGGTCAAGTGACGAGGACGACACCTGAGCTTGCGCCCCTCTCTCCTAACATCCACTCCACGCCAAAGAGAGGACTTTGGGCCCCGAAGAGATTTAACGAGCATCAGCCCCGGCTACATGGCGGTCTTTAGCGGCTAAGGATGGAACCCGCGACTGAACGAAACCCTTCGACTTCTAGTCCGTGACCTTGACCACTAGGCTACCGCGGCCCGTTCTCTTAGTGAAATTTCTCACCCGTATATAACAATAGGATTTCAATCCGAGGATTAATGAATGAATTGTTTTCTTTAATATCCTTATTTTCTAAATCTGTGGAATTATTTAAATTTAATTTTTATCCTTTTTGTCAAATTCTTGGAGTAAAAAATGGAGGATGAATTTTTTTAATGCCTCTTATGTGGTTAATTCTTTTATTTTTATAATGACTTGTTTACTGTTCAATTTTTCTTTTTCAGATGTTTATTTTTTAAAACATTATTTTGTAGAAATCTATCTTTTTTCACTTTCAGCGATATTTTAATGGAGAAAACACTTTGAAAGTGAAAGACTGGACTGCGATAAGTAGACATGTTAAAATCACTTGTAAATGTTATGCAAAGGGAATTATTCAAACAGGCCATATCTCTAAACACCGATACACACAAACTGATCACTTGTAAATGTTATGCAAAGGGAATAACATAACTCAAACAGGCCATATGTATAAACACCGATACACACAAACTGAGTTTTTTTTTTATGTTTCTATACATTTCTTGCAGTTCTTCACATTCATTGATATGTAGGAATTATTATTGCTTTTTTGCTATGTTGACCACATTAACTGATATTTATTTACAATTTTTAACTCTTCTTTTTTTGAGTGATTGCTAAACATTTGATATTATTTTCTGGCCTTCTTTAGGTAATATTCCTAACTATTCGACAGTATTTTATGACCCAAGTGCCAGATTCTATACAGGTTTTTCCATATCAAATAATTTTTTTTTTAACTTTTCCCATTATTTCATAATTTATTTATGACTGTAATGTATTGTTTATTTACATTTAAACATTTTAGCAAAATTATATATTTAAAACAACGTAAACGTATTTCTTTCCAAAATTATATTAATGTTATTACTATTTAAACCATTTATCATCATTATTTTTACTACGCAAATAAAAATATTTTAAAGAATAATTAGCGCATTGAAACGTAGAGGAAGGAATATTTGTGCATTGTGGTTTAATTCCATCGTTTTTTTTATTCCAATTTTAAACACAGGCTTCACAACAGAATTCCAATCCCGTTCTAACAATGGAATCTCAAAATATTCTAACAATGCATTTCATTCCCTTCATTAAAAATGGAATTTGAATCTTATATTTAATAAAAGAAGTATTGATTTTAATATCCTTATTTTTTTTAATTTATTGAATTATTTGAATTTTTTTTCAGTCATGTTTGTGAAAGTCTTGTGGATAAAAAGGAAGACGATGTTTCTTACTACTTTATTTTTAGAGCAAACTTTTGTTGATATCATTTTTTTTCACTTCCAGCTAAATTTCAATGGGAAAAAAAACACTATGCAAGTAAAAGCCTTGACTGCATCAAGTAGAGATCGTGATATCACATGCGGATGTTAATAGAGAAATATAAACGAGACGGTAGGTTCACTTGATAATGTATTGTTATTAATTAATATCCATAGAAAATTTTATTTGTAAACACCAAAACAATTCTACTAAATCTTGATATCTTTGTATACATTTATTGTAGTTCAGCACATTGAATTATTTGTATAAATAATATCTTTTAGTTATGTTCATCACATGACCTTACAATTATTTTACATTTTTTTGTCCCCTCTTCTTTTTTTTTTTGGGTGATTGCTAACCATTCGATATTATTTTTTACCCCTATTTCGAAACTACTGCTAAGTATTCGATACTATATTCTGGTTCTTGGCCCAGATGCCATATCATACTAATTAGATTCCATACTCATTTTTCTATATCATATGATTATTTTTTAATTTTTGAGATTATTTCGTAACTTGTTAATGACATAAATATATCGTTTCGTCACATTTCAAAAACACATAAATTATGTATCAAAAACAACAAAAAATGTTTACAACATTTCTAATCAAAATTATCTTTATTACTATTCTACCCCTATATATTTATCTTATATTTGTTTCTGTATTTTAAAATTTCAAACACAGGTTTAAGAATCGAATTCCAATCCAGCGTCTGACAATAGAATTTTAAACTTTTTTAACAGTGAAATACCAAGACCGTTCTATCAATGGGATTTCTTTCCCGTTCTAACAATGCAATTTCAATCCGATGTTTAATAAATGAATTACTGTTATTTATTATCCTGTTGTTTAAAATTTGTGGAATTAATTTTTTTTGTCATTTTTGTAAATTAATTGGGTATAAAATGAGAACAATGTCTCTTAGTGCTAGTGGTACGTTTCAAGGTTTTATTTTTATCAAATTTTTTTCCAGTTCACTTTTCCATTTCTTTCTCTTTTAGATGCTTGGTTTTTTAAACCATTCTTTGGTTGATATCTTTTTTCTACACTTCCTGCGACATTTTTATGGAAAAAAACACTTTGAAACTAAAAGTCTTGACTGCATCAATTAGAGATCGCGAAATCACTTGTGAAAATTATGTAATGGAGAAATACAAACAGAATATTTCTGTATACTACGATACACTTATACTATTTGTTTTATGTTTCTATACATTTTTTGTAGTTCTTCACATTAATTAATGTATATGATTTTTTCTCTTTTGATCTCATGGCCTGATTTTTTTTATATTTTTTCCTCCTCTTCTTTTTAGAGTCAATGCTAATTATTAAATATTATTTTCTGGACTTATTTCTATACTATTATTTCTATATAACGATTCGATACTATTTTTTTGGATCAAGGGCTATATTCCTCATAGATATCATATAACTATTTTTTTTTTAATTTTTCCGATTTTGAGAAGGAGGGTCGAAAATTGAGAAAGATCGGTTGGTAATCCGAGGGCGCGTCACCCGTGTTTACCCAAAACAGTAAACCCCATGGGAAAGAAAACGATCACCAGGGTGCCTTGGAGTCATGATGCCCGTACTTACCTAAAGAAGGCAAATCCCTAAGGCCCTTGATATAATCCCCACGATTTTCAATCGCTTATAAAATACATTTTATTCATCAACTCAAACTCAAATACATTTTTTAAACTTGTTGTGGATGACACTTGAGTTTAGTTTTAATTAACGTCGCACTAGAAGCAACACGAGGGCTATTGGCTACAAAACTCGTAATTTTAACCACAATCAAGTGACGAGGACGACACCTGAGCTGACACCCCCCTCCTAACATCCACACCATGCCAACGGGAGGACAATGTCTAAAGCAATGTCTCCTACGAGATCTTTCAAATAATTAAACTTATCTACTGGATCTAAATTATCATTGTTGTGTATTGCCGACTCAAACCTTTTCCAGAAATTCAAATTTACATCACTATCAAATTTAAAGATAGTTAATTCAGGTAATTTTATCCGCACAGTATTGTCTTTGGTATTTACATTTCCTTGACCAATATGGCTATTTTTCTCAATGTTTTGATGGAAATGAGAAATATTAACAACCGACACATTTTGGCACAATTCCCAAATACTCTAAATTTACAAATTGTAATATTATTACGATATTCTTCAGATTTCATGAATTTATTCTCAAATTAAGCCTCATTAAATAATGGTACCAATACTTTGTCTTCTCAATTAAGTTTAGTTTTCATTAACGTCGCACTAGAAGCAACACGAGGGCTATTGGCAATGAATCTCGTAATTTTGAACCTCGGTCAAGGGACATGGACGATACCCGAGCTGGCACCTCCTCTCCTAATATCCACACCACGTCAACGGGAGGACTTTGGGCCACGACAGATTTAACGTGCATCAGCCCCGGCTAGCCGGCGGGTCTTTGGCGGCCAAGGATAGAACCCGCGACTGATCGGAAACCGCCGGCCACGAATCCGATACCATGACCACTAGGCTACCGTGGCCACTAAATTACGTAGGAAGTGCATGTGTCTGACAAATTTAAATTGATTTTTGTTAGATTCTGCGACGAAATTGCAAACAAATCTTGCTTTTTTTGTGCTTGAAAATGACTGGAATCTGTCATCTAGGAATGAGTGTATAGTGTAATAGTGTTAGATAATTAATTAGTTGTTTATTCTCGATATCGTAAGTAAAAGTATTTCCGTATCTTGATGACGAATTTCACTACAAGACTGAAAAAGACATGGAAGTGGCGCATCATTTGAGACCCCAAACATTGCTTCATTATATTTAATTTTTAAGAAACCGCAAAAGGTATACAAAAGTTTAGTACACTACATCGCTGGAAATGTCGAGGAAATATTCTAAACAGCTTAAGAACGCAAGCATTACTGTGTTGCTATTACGCTGAAAGAAGTCTCAATATACACATAATTATGAAAGGTAAAGTGAGTGAGTGAGTGAGTGAGTGTAAAGTATATTGCCGTAACAGCCAGATATGGCTATGCTGCGCCAAACAAGTATAAACTGTGGTCTAGACATGAAGTTGAAAAAAAGGTAAAAATGGTTGACAAGGAGGGTCGAAAATACAGAAGGATTGCTAGGGTATCCCGGGAAAGCGTCACCCGTGTTTACCAAAGACAGTAAACCCCATGGGAAAGAAAAAGATCACCAAGGTGCCTCGGGGTCATAATGCCCGTACTTATCTAAAGATGGCAAGTCCCTGAGGTCCCCTGATATAATCCCCAAGGGCAGGATGCCCGGCTATACCCCCAGACGCTGGATACCTATTTTAGTTGCCTTTTACGACATGCATGAGCTACAGTGAGACTATTCTGTCATCCCCGGTCACCACACGGGTCTACGAAAGTTAAAATCAAATCTTTGTTATAATTGTGTTGACCTTCATTTCGTATCATGTAAGAGGGCGGTTTTAAAAAACCTAAATAGGACCATACATTGCATTGATATGACAAGTTACCACTATGTGCTGCCCTCTGTTATATGACATAATTTAACTCTGTTTCACAGATAGTTTTGAATAGGTAGTCAATTCAGCCAAATTTGATTGGTCTAACATGGCATTGAGTTGTCATTGTTTTATGCCTACTTCACCATTATAAATCGATATTCAAGCGATTAATAACTTTAGATTTTTGCGAGTTGAGTGAGTGGAAAAAGTTATTTGCCAAGAGTCAGATGCGACTATGTTGCACCAGACAATATTTGACTGTGGTATAGAAGTGAAAAAATTGAAAAAGACAAATATTGGTTGACAAGGAGGGTTAAAAATAGAGAAGGATCGTTAGTGTAACCCGTGTTTACCAAAGACAGTAACGCCCATTAGAAAGAAAAAAACCACTTCAGGGCCTCTAGTTCATGATGCATATACTTCCCTAAAGAAGGAAAATCCCTGAGGTCCCCCGATATAATCCTCAAGGGCAGGGTGCCCAGCTTTACCTCCAGACGCTGGGTACCCATTTCAGTCACCTCTTACGACATGCTTGAACTACAGTGGGACTATTCTGCCTTTTCTTGGTCACCACACTGGTTTGAATTGATGTGAATAAGCTCCAAAGAAGGCAAATACGATTTTTGGGATACGATTCATTTAGGTAAAGAAATATTCAAAGTACACTATTACTGTGAGTCACCCTGTTTCTCATTCTTAATTTGGGGTTTTACTGTATTATTTTGTATGCTATTAGGAGGGAGAAATAGCGCGAGTTCTTATTCACAAAACCAATTAAAGGAAAAATCAAACTATAATCACTAATTTACTTTTAAATTTGATGATAATTTCACAAATTCTAAGCATTTGCTGTCATATTTTCTAAATATTATGCGAATTAGTGAAAGCGAGTTTAAATGACGGAAAGGTCAGTACTGGCTATACGGCGCCAAACAAATATATGTGTGGTCCAGACATTGGGAAAAAGGAATGACTACAAGTTTAACAAGGAGATACACCAAAAAAAGTTCGGTTTTATTAACGTCGCACTAAAAGCTACACGAGGGCTATTGGCGACAGGCCTCGTAATTTTGATCCTCGGTCAAGTGACGAGGACTACACCCGATTTGGAACCCGACAGATTTAACGTGCATCAGCGCCGGCTACACGACTGGTTCGCCGAATATAGGGGTACCTTTGAGCGCATCACCCGTGTTTACGGAAGACAGTAAGCCCGCGTGGGCATAAAATAAAATAACACAAAGTTCAAAGTAACGAAATATGAAATACATTGTCATTACAATACATTAGTATTTTGTTTTAGGTATATTTATATTGCTAGGAAATTTTATATTTTATCGTGTGCCTTTGTTTTAATATCGAATAAAATATTGCAAGAAAAAAATTATTAAATTACTTGAAGCTTTATTATTCAATTTTTTTATGTCAGAAAAGTCTTCCAGTAAAAAAAAAGAATAAACAATGTTTTTGTACTTTAGAATGTTTTAATTACGAAAAAAAAATGCATTAGAGAAGTCTTATTCTTCATATTAATTACATCTGGAGCTAGGTAATACACTTAGCATGAAAAAAGCTTTTAATAATACGTTTATGAGAACTTGACAGGAACAAACAAAACATTAGCATATACCAAAATGAAATAAGTTCAATATCCCTTTTGTACTCTAAACCAGAACACAAATAAGCAACCTTCCTTAAACTTATAGTCTGCAATTTTTCTAATTTGTAGAGATAAAAGAACGACAAACAACTTTTGTAAGTTGATACTGATAAACTCAACAACTTCGCACAAAAACTTACTTTCATATTTCTAGATTTAAAAAAAAAATTGCTTTATTCTTGTTCAAGTGATTGATGCATTTAAAATTTTAGGGTATTTTATTTCATTGGCACAACATTCTTTAAAGGTTAGAAGAGGTCCAGAAACATATTCAAGTTTCTTTTTGAAGAATATTATTCCACTTTTATGATGACCGATCTACAACTACCTGAATTTTTAATAAATATTCTTAAGGCTATCTTCGCCTCATGTCAAAGAACCCAATTAAGACTTCAAAAGCACTTCCAGACAAGAAATTGTTGAAATATTCGAGAACGTTTCTGATGTTGTATCGCGTCTGTCCGTTTATGATGCAGTAATCTTAAATTTTAAGAACACTCCAAAAACGCGCCGCTTCTCACCAGTGCACTTCAAAATTCATTTAGTTTTGCAGTACGAGAGACGTAACACGGTACAAGTGTTACACCAGTAAAGAGATTCAAAGAATGTAAAATACACCGCTCTTTAGGAAATTTCGAAGTCAGAATATAAAGTTAATCCAGCATTTTTTTACCAGACAAAATTCTATTGTTTTTAACATTTTGCTATGATGGCCTTAATGCAAATAACTAGAAGGCATAAAGAGTTTCCTTCAATAATATTTTTATACACTACGGATGATCCAAAGAAATTCTTCAGCGAGCACAACTTCATTTCTTAAATTTATATATTAAAAGTCTTGTGTATAAAATCGATATTCATCACTATATGATGTTCTTATTTTTCCACCACGGGTGTCCGATGCGATGTAAACTGAAGATTACATAAATTTCATCTCCATGTCGATCGTAATGTAGATTCATTATATATCTGAAAACTTACAGCAATAACATACTTTAGCTTCTCCCAAATATATATCATTACCAAAAATCTTTCCTTTTCTGAAGTGTGTGGAGAGTGAAAATCAAGTCCAACTCTGAATGTAACAAATGATTCTTTATTCACAATCTTTAGGATGACACACATAGCGAAGTTTGGATAATAAAGCAGAAAATACAGAACTTGCCCAGATCAGCAAGAAACACACATTAACACTCCGCTCACCAGCCTAAATGTTCTCAATGTAGACAACATCCGTATTAATCCTTACTTCCAGGACATGCTCCAACAATATCCAGTAGATACACGCCACTTCTCCGCAAATCCAACAGGCACACCTGCCTCGAAGATCCGACAGCCTTCAGTCGAATCCCCGATCGATATCCGCAACAAAGACTCGAGACAGCTTCCGACAGTTCATCTAGATTCAAGCCGAACCTTCCGATTCAATCGGCCACGCTATCCCGATCGGTGTACAAAGCAGACTCCACAGACAAACTTCCACACACAGACCGATTCATTCTTCTGCCTCTCAAACCTTCGGCCTATTTATACCTCTTCCGGCCAGGAAGAGGCATTATAAAAATAGAAAATTATATAGTTAGAAATAAATATTTGTCACTAACAGAATTATTTAAAAGAACTAATTATAATATACCGCAATTATTTCACGACATTTTCGGAAGCAACTCGAGGGGAACTTATTACGGTCAATGCTATAATTAAAGAAGTACTGCAATTAACAATAACGAACATTGTCGATTGACCGAACCTTCAAGGGGTTAACCCATTAGATAAAAGCATCATCGTATGGGTTTGATAGGTGAGGTATGAACGTAACACGACAGATATTGGCGACAGACCTCGTAAATTTGAACTTCGCTTCAGTCAAGAGACGAAGATTACACCCGATTTGCCACCTCATTTCCCGACTTCTACAACACGCGAACGAGAGGACAGAGTCTAGACATATTTAACATGCATCACCTCCGGGTACACGGCGTGTCTTTAGTGTCCAAAGACTGAACGAAAACCGCCGGCTACGAATCCGAAGCCATGACCACTAGGCTGCCGCGGCCACCTCGTGTTCACCAGACACTAACCCCCTCCTCCCAGGAGAGAATAGGTCACTTCGGTACCTTGTGGTTATGATGCTCGTTCTTGCCTAAAAGGCAAGCCCCATAGGTCTCCTAACCTGAAGGACTAGTATCCTATCTAACTTATCTAGACCCAGGTGTCCGGCTACAACTCGAAACACTAGGTATCCATTTTATTCTTCCCTTACGACATGCGTGAACTACAGGGGGTCTATTCTCTTATATCCGGTCCCAAGAGTGACGATTCAACGAAAACAGTGCCGACCGAGTCCGCAACCATGACTGTCAGGCAAACAAAATTCTGGAAACTATATGAACTGAATTCTAAGCAAGACTCCATGAAGCATAGTTTACGCTTTGAACATCTTTATTTTCCTTGCATTATTTGAATATATTTACGTTCCTGGGTTAGATTCGTATACACCAGGAAGTTTTTGTACAACGTATCTAGATTCCCACCCACCCCAAAATAGTGGAATACCTTACATTAAGCTGTATAAATGTCAGAGCAAGTGAGTGACTGTAGAGCTTCCTTTCGACTACGTGAAACATTTCTTCAAATCATCCATATTAATAAACTAAGATACAAATACAAGGTAATAAAAGCAAACACTACGAAATTACCAACTATGCATACAAATTTGGCTCTACGAGATCTTGCATATCTAACCAGTGCATCTTATTCGGAAGTCTAATTTTACACAATAGATTGCTCAATTCACCAAGCTAAATCAAACTTCTTAAGCTCATAAATTCATTACCTCATTTAGAGTACAAGCGATAGAAATATAGTCATTGTATTATGATCATTCTGCCATTCCCTTATTTTTGTATTATCGGATACAACACACATGTATTCAATATGGATTCTTTTCGCGAGAGTGATTGAAGAGATTCCTCTTCTGCAACTCTGGTATTTTTATTCCCCAACTTAATTGAATGGTAGCGCTTATGCCGCAAGTGAGGGAAGATAGAATTTTATGGCGTCAGAAGCCAAATCTGGCCATGTAGAGTTAAACATTCGTAACTAATCTAAACAGTGAAAAGGGAGAACTTGGTTAAAAGGCCGGTCAAAGATGCAAAATATTAACCAGGACATTTAGGGTCAGTTGTGCTTACCAAAAACAAACCTTTTGAAGAACTTCATGACCTGACGATTACGATACTTACCCAAAGGATTGGCTCCTCATGTCTCCCAATTGGGATGGAGTTAAAGATACCATATCCTCCACTACAATCATTTACTGCAAGAGAGTCATCTGCTGGAGTTTAAAAATAGAGTGTAGGAGTTCGAAGGACTGAGGACGAAATTCTTCCAGCAAGAACCAAGCGACTTTCCTCGAGACTCAAACCATACGTTAACTCCTGAAATTGTATCATTACTGTACTTCCTAGCGCAAAACTAATTTGCAAAATATGGATGTTCTTTGTGGACTTAATTTATAATATAAAAATATGACCGCCGACACTTCATATTAATGAATTTACTAGTCTAGTAACAAACGAGTCGCCTCACTGTTATAAGTAACTATAAACATTCCTTCATTGGAGATCATAAATACATTCCAATTAATGACGTTAATTTTGAGGTCCGGTAGATTGTAAAAACACTTCAACTTCATAAAATAATGGATTACGCAGTTGCAATACCCGATTCTCTATTAACGAGTCTACAATTTTCATGTGTCAAATACTCGAGACTCCAGATCAAGCTCTTGAAATTTTGTTTAGTACAGATACCATAGATTGTTAAAATTGCCATCCTTGTTCGGCTATGGAGTGTATTAAACTGGGAATGAGATTTAGTTTCTGAACTAGTTTTTAGTATTAGATACAAAGACACCAGTTCATGAACTTAAATGCTTTCCTTACTTTAATCTTCAGCTATACGCTTACTTGCATTCGCTGTAAAAATACTAAGAGTCTATCCAATGCCCAAAATGATTTGTTAAGTTTATATTAACGTCGCACTAGAATCAACACGAGGACTATTGGTGACCTCGTAGTTTTGAGCATCGTTCATGTGACGAGGACGACACCCAAGTTGGCAACCCCTCTCCTAACTTCCCCATAACGCTTACGTATAGACATTGGACTCCAAAAGATTTAACGTGCATCAGCCCCGGTGAGTCCTTAGTGGCTAATATTGAACCCGCTGCTGAAAGAAAACCGCTGGCCGCGAATCCAAAGCCATGACCATTAGGCTAACGCGGCCACAATAAACAGCCCCGCCTATTTTATATGTCAGCTTCACAGTTCCCTACACACATAAAGGTTAAATATATTGGTTGAAATCTAATTCTCAAAAAGAATCTACAAGGAATTTAAAATTAACGAACAATTCAGTTTTAATTTAGCAATTCCATTTGCCAATATTAATCTAGATCTTTAATTTCATTACCGATAAAAATTCTGAAGCTAGTAAATTTAAAGCTTTAATATCTAACGTCATTTACTTTATCAAAACATCTTTTATATTAAGGACAAGGGATTATAGCTTATCTTTGAAGCCATGTGTATCCCAAAACCATAACGATTATTTCAGTCATTAATATCCTCTTACTGTCAAGTCGAAATAAAACTGCGACACCTCCAGTTTTGCCTGAACAGAATCTTTCATGCTGTATCCAATTTAAGAAAGAATAATCGACATGCGTGTCGCATCCAGCTCCTCCATGCCACACTTGTATGAAAATTTACAGCACAGGCGAATCTCTCCGCTGGTTTGTTGTTGTGCAGTTGTGATGAAAGGATGAATGCGTGCCAGATCACATATTTTTAAGTCGTATGACCAAGATTCCATTCAACCAACAACGTAAACCATAGTCGAGAGTTCAACAATCCTTAATATAGATATCTGTACTACAAATATAATTTCAATAGAAAGTAATTTCATGTAACACTCTATATACATTTCTAACAACTAATATATACAAATGAGAAATCAGCGTTTACAGTGGGATCATATACTTTCCTAAATGCCAATGTTGCATTAATGGTATATATAAAAAATATTGCATTTACATTTAGTTTTAAATAGACTATTAGAGTGAACGATTTTATTAACGTCTCACCAATGAGAAACAAGGACTGTTAGCAAAGGAACTCGTGCATTTGAAACTCTGTTTAGCGACGATGAGAGCCAAGCTGGTGCCTCCTCCAAACTTCCATCCTTCGCAAACAAGAAATCTTGAAGCCTCGACTATTTTTCCCTGTGCATCAGCCCCGTTACACGGAAGGACTTTACAAAGCAAAAATCCTTGAATCCACAACTTAAAGGAAAAAAAACCGGCGGCGAGTCTACCATGACCACCCCACGAGGATGAGCGTATATAATGCAGGCGCTTATGGCGCAAGAGTCTATTCTTGTACGTGTGGTTCCCAAATGCAAGAAATTGAAATTCTGGTTGGTTCATAAGTTAAAATTAAAACAATAAATGCACTAACATTTATATATGCTGTAATAGCACATTTGCAAGATATGGCTACACTGCACCCATCAGTTATGATAAAGGCGATTGAAAAGTCTTCGACCAAACAGGGTGAAAATATAGATCGTTATAGTACGCCGGAGAGCGTCACCTTTATTCATTGCTATAGGAGTGGCACTGTTTGCCTGTTCAGTTCAGTTTACATTGCAAAATTAGACTTCCCTTTACCGATATCTTCACGCAACATAGCAAAGTTTACAAGCAATAGACTGGTATTCGATACGTCTATCAACAAGCAAGCGAGCGCCAGATCTTATAACGAGAGATCGAAAATTGGCTACGTTGTAGTCAGTCATAGGAAATATTTCAATTTTACAAGTAATTCGATTCTGAAACATATGCTAGAATTTCTTGTTTCCGATACTTGAAGAATAATTTTCCGTTCCTGGATGAGTGTGGATCTAGTCATGGATATTTGAATAACACGACCATGATCCCACCCATCCAACAACGCAAAGTATATTAGTACTTACTTGGATCAATACTCTACCGTGAACCTGGTGCGCATTGGATGCTCTTGCACGTCCTTCAATTGTCAATATACTTGCTTTCCATACTCTTTTGGTTCCACGGCACACTATATTGTGAGTGAGTGTGTGAATGTAAAGTTTATTGGCGCAAGAGCCAGATATGGCTATGCTGCGCCAAACAAGATTAAACTGTGGTCTAGACGTGAAGTTGAAAAAAGGTAAAAATGGTTGACAAGAAAGATGGTCGAAAATAGAGAAGGATCGCTAGGGTATCCCGGGAGTGCGTCACCCGTGTTTACCAAAGACAGTGCACACTATATTGTATATACGCTTGTGATAGACAATTAAAGGGAAAGCGCCAGATGTGGCTACCTTGCTCTAAACAATATTAGCCATCTAGACTTTAGGAGGTTTAAAAACAAAATCATCGTAGAACTAGAAATGTGTCACCCTTTTTTACCAAAGGCAATAAAACCCAGATTTGGTTCAATAAACTTTGTCCTAGAAGGAACACGAGGGCTTGATTGCGGACCAAGTAATTTTGAATCTCTGTCAGGATATTTGAATCATTGAAAGTTATTGACGTAAGAGCTTGATGTGGCTATGCTGCGCCAAAAAAGATTTAACTAACCCAGATACTGGGTACGCATTTTTAGTCTCCTCTTACGCAAATGAGAAACAGGACCAAATATTCTGGAGTTCAGTAATTTATAAATGAATGAATTCAATATCTATGGTTCAGATGGACACCAGAATATGTAGATAAAAGTAAAGGCAGATCCCGAACCAAATAACAGTAAGAGCAGTTAGATACGGCGGTGGCTGAATTATAGTTTGGCGTTGCATGCGAGAGGCTGTAGGTAAATTAGTAATAAAAGTAATCCGAGCATCTTAAAGATAATCTACGTCAAAGCACTGCAAAATTACAATTTCAGAAAACGTTCGTTCAGGAAGATAATAATCCCAAACACTCAGCTCCAAGTGTACGAGAATGCCTGCTCTACTATTTTCAAGAATTCTCCTCAGTCACCCGATATTAACCGCGCAGCGTTTGTGCCATTACCTTGATAGACGAATTAGGAAAACAGAAATATCAGAACAGTACTTTTGAGGGAGTAGCAGAAAATATCTTCCGCGACCCAAAATTTTAGAGCTTAATGTCAACAGCATTAAAAACAGTGTTAAAAGCCAAAGAATACCAAATTAGGTTTTTTGCAAAAGAAACCGAGAAACATTTTCCCGTTTTGCCTGCACACTTATTTGTGTGACCCGATTAGTTTTTAGTTTAGTTTTTATTAACGTCGCACTAGAAGCAACACGAGGGCTATTGGCGACGGACCTCGTAATTTTGAACCACGGTCAAGTGACGAGGACGACACCTGAGCAGGCACCCCCCTCTCCTAACATCCACACCAACGGGAGGACTTTGGGCCCCGAACAGATTTAACGTGCATCAGCCCCGGCTACACGGCGGGACTTTGGTGGCCAAGGATCGAACCCGCGACTGAACGAACACCGCCAGCCGCTATCCACGACCTTGACCACTAGGCTACCGCGGCCCCCTTTGTGTGACCCGAATTACGTATTAATTTTAAGTTAAACCATCTTTAAAGACACCATTCTTGTACTGCAATAATTTTAATTTTAACACCAAGTTTAAGGTAGCCATTTTTCAAATACATTCAAATTTTAGATGTATTAGCATTATACATCTTTTTCTTTGAAAAATATCAACACCATTACTGATCAAACTTACTTTTGCGACTATGAATATCAAGGGACAAGAAGCGCACACACACTCTAGTTCGCACCACTGTCTTCCCAATACCAAGACAAAGGATGGTCTTGGGCAAACGAGTAGTTATGTTTACGACGCAAGAGCTAGATCAGACTTTGACCAAACTCTTGTTCGCTGTCCCATGTCCACCCAACGAGTTAATGGGGCGTTTATTGGCGCAATAGGCAGTTTTACTTTTCCCGAGCTAAATAAGATACAACTGGTCCAGAAGTGAGAAAAAGTCGATTAACAAAGATGGTCGAAAATAATTAGGCTACCGCAAAACCACGTCACTCGCGATTACCAAAGACAGTAAACCCTTTAAAGGAGAAAATGATCTCTAGGTTCACGGTCTAGATCACTAGGGTGTCTCGCGGTCACAATACCCGTAAGGCAAGCCCCTAGTTCCCAACTTGGATGACCTTGATATTCCGCCAAGACAGAGTGCTTGCCTATACCCCTCCCCGACACTTTGTACCAGTTTCCTCCAAAGACATGCATGAACTACATTGGTACTATTCTTTCTCTTCCAGTCACCAAAAATTATTGGATGGACTTGGGATATCAACAAATTTAGTTTTATTAAAGGCACACTAGAGTGAGTGAATGTAAAGTTTATTGGCGCTAAAGCCAAATATGGCTATTCTGCGCGAAACAAGATTAAACTGTGGTCTAGACGTGAAGTTGAAAAGGTAAAAGTGGTTAACAAGAAGGGTGGAAAATAGAAGTATCGCTAGGGTATCCCGGGAGTGCGTCACCCGTGTTTACCAAAGACAGTAAACCCCATGGGAAAGAAAGATCACTAGGGTACCTCGGGTTCGTGGAGCCCATACTTACCTGAAGAAGGCAAGTCCCTGAGGTCCCCGATATAATCCCCAAGGGCAGGGTGCCTGGCTATACCCCTAGACGCTGGGTACCCATTTTATTAGCCTTTTACGACTCTCATGAGGTACAGTGAGACTATTCTGTCATCCCTGATCACCACACGGGTCACACTAGAAGAGAAACGAGGGCTATCGGTGACGAGCCTCATAAATTTAAATCTCTAAATTGACGAGGACAACGATAGATCTGCTAACCTCTTTTCTAATTGCCCCCCCCCGCCTGACAGATTTAACGAGCATCAGTCCCGGTTACACGGTGGATATTTAGTGGCATCAAAGCTGGAACCCAAGACTATGAAAACTGCGAGCTCGTGACCACTAGGCCACTGCGACCGCAGCATCTTCGAACACATTTATCGTGCATCAACTCCGCTAAACATCGATCCTTGATATTAGAGTTAAATCCTCAACTAAATACCAATGCAGGCCGCTAATTCAAGACTGTAAGCACTACGTTATCATGGCCACGATGAACACATTTACACTTTCGTGCCACTCTTATTCCTATTTGAAAGTTTGCCACATTAAAAGGATTGGCACTGTTTGCCGGTTCAGTGCAGTTTGCATTGCAATATTAGACTTCTCTTTACCGATGTCTTCACGCAATACTGCAACGGTTACAAGCAACAAACTCTGGCATTTGATACATCTACCGACCAGTAAGCGAGCGGCTGGTTTTATAACGCGAGATCAAAAGTAGGCTACTCTGCAGTCAATATCTTATGAAAAATCCAATTTTACAAGTAATTAGATACCGAAACATGCTGGAATTTCTTTGCTCCGATTCTTGAAGAATAATTTTCCGTTCCTGGATGAGTGTGGATCTAGTCATGGATAATTGTATAACATGACCATGATCCCACCCATCCAACAACGCAAAGTATATTAGTACTTTCTTGGATCCCTATTCTTTGGTGATCCTGGAGCGTATTGGATGCTCATGCACGTCTTCCAATTGTCAACAGAATTAGTGTTGCCATAATCTTCTGGTTCCAAGACACTCTATTGAACACATAATCTCTGGTTCTAGTGTAAATTATCTAGGGGTAGACGTTTAAGGGGAAGTGCCAGAAATGGCTTCACTAGGCTAAACAAGGTTATCGATTTTGACATCTTAAAACTTGTCGATATGTATAAGTTTAGCTGTTATTAACGTCGCACTAGAAGCAACACGAGGGCAATTGGCGACGGTTCTCATAATTGACAAGTTTTTAAGACGGATTCATGGTAGGCTAACTCGAGACGTGCCATAGGTTTTTACCAAAGACAATACACTCCAGATTAGATTTTAGTAACGTTGTCCTAACACGAGAATACGGACCTCATAATTTTGAATCTCTATCAAATGACAAGTTGAGCGAGGGAATGTGAAATTTACTGGCGGAAGAGCCAGATGTGGCTATGCTGCGCTATACAAGATTTAACTGTGGTTGTAAGCAAGTTTGAAAAAACAAATTTGTTGACAAGGAGGGTCGAAAATAGAGAAAGATAGCTAGGTTACCCGGTGTTGCGATACCCGAGTTTACCCAAAACAGTAAATCCCATGGGAAAGTAAAGATCACGGAGAGGCCTCGGGTCATTATGCCCGAATTTGCCTAAAGCAACTAAGTCTCCTAGTTTTTAGATATAATGCCCAGGGGCAATTTACCCATCTGTACTCCAGACGCTGGGTACCCATTTTAGTATTCTCTTACGCAAGTGAATGTAAAATTTATTGGCGCAAGTGCCAGATATGGCTACGCTGTGTCACACAAGATTAAATTGTGGTCTAGACGTTAAGTTGAAAAGATAGAAAGTGGTTGACAAGAAGGATAGTCGAAAATAGAGAAGGATAGCTAGGGTATCCCGGGAGTGCGTCACCCGCGCTTACCAAAGACAGTAAACCCCATGGGAAAAGAAAAAAATCACTAGGGTACCCGCGGTCATGATGCCCGTACTTACCAGAAGAAGGCAAGTCCCCGAGGTCCCCTGAAATAATCCTCAGGGGCAGGGTGCCCGGCTATAGTCCTAGAAGCTGGGTACCCATTTTAGTCACCTTTTACGACATGCATGAGCTACAGTGAGACTATTCTGTCACCCCCCCCGGTCATTCTCTTACGCAAATGTAAACAAGTCAAAATTTTCTGGAGTTCTGTAGTTTTTTCCAGATTAGCGCAAATAAAACATGTATGGAGCAATTTACTTTTTATAACGTCGCACTAGATGCAACACGCGGGCCATTGGTGACAGACCTCGTAACTTTGAACCTGGATCAAGTGAGGACGACGACACCCAAGCTGGCATACCCCTCTCCTAAATTCCACTGTACGCCTCCTGAAGACTTTAGGACCCCAACAGATTTAACGTGCATGAGCTGTGGCTACACAGTGGTTTTTTTTGCGCCATCAAAGCTGGAACGCACGACTGAACGAAAATCGTATTCATGGATTAGTTGGAGATCAAAGAGTATAAATAAAAGTAAAGGCAGAGCTCGAACCAAAGAACAGTAGAGGATCAGTTAGATACGGTGGTGGTTCAATGTTTTTGAGTTGTATGTCAGAGGCTAGTGTAGATAATTAAGCAATAAAGGAGGAATCTTAACATCTTGAAAATAATCTACGTCAGAGCGCTGCAAAATTATAACGAAGATAATGATCCAAATTATGCAGCTCGACCTGTACAAAAGTTGCTACTCCAGTTTTCAAAACAGCTCAAAACTCTTCAGTCAGCCGATATCTACCCCTCTGAGCATTTGTGCTTTTACCTTGGTACAGATTAGGAAACAAGGGGAAAATGAGTATCAGACGAGTAAATTTGGAGGAGAGGCAGAAAATCTTTCGTGACCCAAAATATTAGAACAATGTCAAAACTAAAAGCAGTGTAAAAAGTCCTTTCTCGTTCAGTTTTTGCAAAAGAAACTCAAAAATTCTTTCCGGAATACTTTTGTGAACCGAATTGCATATTAATTTTAAGTTAAAGGGATTTTGAAATCTACATGGTTGTACGGCGATGTTTTAAGCGACAAGGTTAAATTAAATTTAGCCGTTTTATAAACACATTTAAAAGTAACGAGTTTATTATTCTTTGGAAAATATAAACACGACTACTTTTCACTTTTTTGACGGGAAATATCAATTGACGTAAGCCACTCTAGTTCGCAATACAGTCTCCTATACCGCACAAAAAGATGGTCTTAGGCAAGCGAGTGGTTATGTTTACGGAGCAAGAGCCAGATCAGACTGTCCAAATACTCGTTGGATGGACATGGGTTAGTGAATGAGTTAAGGTGGAGTTTATTGGCGCAAGAAGCAGATTTTCTTTGCTGCACCTGGTCCAGAAGCTTGAGAAAATAGGAAAGTTGATTGACAAAGATGGTCCAAAATTAAGAACCACTAGGCTATCCCAGAAGCAAGTCATTCGTGTTTAAATACACTAAACCACTTTGCGAAGAACGCTATCGCTAAGGTGTCGTGATCATGATACCCATACCTACCCAAGAATGCAAGACCCTAAGTTCTTTTTACCTAGATGACCACTACTTTGATATTATTTACCCTGGTAGGATAAATGGCTATACCCTGACACTTTGTACCATTTTATTTTCCTCTGAAGACATGCATGAACTACATTAGGACTATTATTTCACTTCCGGTCACCATACGAGTGTTGGATCAACTTGGGACGTCTACCAGTTTGGTTTTAATAACGGCACACTGGAAGCCAAACGAGGGCTTTCGGCGATGAGCCTCGTAATTTTGAACCTTGGTCAAGTGACTAGGATAACACTAAAGCCGATACCCCTTCCCCCAACCTCCACACCAGGCCAACATTTCCTGAAAAGGATTAGCAGAGTGCATCCAAGTTATGCCCGTAACTTCTTGGTTGCAAACTTCAGGATGCTGGAGGCAACCTATTCTATAGAATTCATAGTTTTAAATCTTTATGCGTCGATTAAACACCTTGAAATATATCAATTTTAAAATTCAGTCAATTGGAACATATGCCGGAATATCTGGGTTCTCATACTTGTAGAATATTTTTCGGTTCTCTGAAGAGAGTGGATCTAGTCATGGATATTTATGCAACACGACTATAATCCCTCTCATCCAGCAACGCAACACATACTTTCTTTGTTACTCACTCTATGGTGAATACTGAAGAGTAGTCTTTTGCATAACCTCAGAAAGCGAGCAAAATTCTACATTTTGGTTTCCATGCTCACTAGATTCCTTGTAAGTTAATGAGCAAGAGAATGTAGAGGAAGTGCCAGATATATCTACGCTGCGCTAAGCGGGGAGTTACTGAACTATACATTTTGAAGGTTTGTTGACAACAGTTGAAAAAAAGAAGCTTAGCTTCTATCCTGGGACGAATCACTCGTTTTACCAAATAATGGAAATTCCCAGAAATGGAATCATAAGGGTGCCCGTACTCGCTTGAAGACAAATCCTAAAGGAATATTGGAACCAACTTATTCCACATACTTCGCATTATGTTTTATGCATTAATATATAGCTCAAAATTTATTACAGTCTTAATCCATTTTCTACCATTTAATTTGCGGAAGTTTAATTGCCATGTATAAAGCCCCAGACATTCTAACAGAGATTCAAATTTACTCAAGTTAATCGGCATGACTGGTGATTCCGAGTATCTTAACCGAGATTACAGCCTCCATCTGCAGTGCGTTGGGCACGAGAAATAGTTTAAGAGTGGTTAATGTGGATCAAAATTGCGAAAACAATGACATACCGACTAATGCAACTTCTGCACATTTAAGCTTATGTTGGAATGCTTTAGTCATCATTTCATATTCAACCTTAGAGATCATCCATATACATTTACAAGCAACAGCCTGTCGAGGAATGGTCAAGAATTTTAATTTCACACGTCTACGATCATGATCATTCAACAGCGTAAAATATAAACATCTTACCCAGTTCTGTAAAGAGTACTCATGCTACACAATGGAAGATCGAGACGGACATCAGCATCTATTTGGATCGAATTTCTGGACAGGGGTACAAGAAATTTTACAATAAATTATTCTCGTTACGCTTTGAGAAATTGAACGCAAATATGAAGTATGCGCTTACAAGAATGAAAGCAAAAGACTGGTTCGCGGTTTCGCCCGCGCAATTCTAGTGGCAAAATCTCAAAAGTCTTCAAATAGAACATCTACTTCGTTAATTAGACTGGTTCCGTATTGCAAAATCTTAGATGGAACGGTATTTGTCACACGAAAAATGGCGGCTCGAATAGTTTTATTAACGTCACACTAGAAGCAACACAAAGGTCATTGGCTACGGATCTCGCAATTATGAACATCGATTAAGTGAAGCCTATAGAATGACCCTTTGTATTAATGGCGAAGCTTAACAGGAAGTCAGAATGTCATCTGGCAGATGATTAATCCAAGTCTCAGAAAGGGAACCAAAATAAAAACTCAAGTTAATGGAATCCTTTTATCGTAGATATTGAAAAGCCATTTTGAGTTACAAATAACATCCAATGCATTAAATATGTCGAATGAAAATGGAATAATTATGGTTTGGTTTTGCTAACGTCACACCAGAAGAAACATGAGGGCCATTGCCAAAGGTGATTGAGTGACAGCGATTTTTATGGCGCAAGAACCAAAGTGGGCTATTAACGTCGCACTAGAAGTTACAAGATTACTATTGGCGATGGACCTCGTAATTTTGAACCACGGTCAAGTGACGAGAACCACACCTCAGCTGGCACCCCTCTCCTGACCTCTACACCACACCAACAGATTTAACGTTTAACAGATATTGGGCCCCGATACATACACCAACAGATATTGGGCCCCCGACAGATTTAACGTGCATCAGCCCCGGATACACGGCAGGTCTTTGGTGGCCAAGGATCGAGCCCGCGACTGAACGAAAACCGCCGGCAACGAATCCATGACAACTAGACTACCGCTGCCTCGATATAATGCCTAAACACTCGTTGGGTAGACTTGGGTCAGTTAATGAGTTAAGGTGGAGTCAATTGCGCAAGAGGCACATTTTCTTTGCTGCACCAATGATGCAATTGGTCCAGAAGTTTGAAACAACAGGCGACAGTTGGTTGACGAAGATTAAGAAGCCGCTAGGAATTCCCAGAAGCAAGTCACTCGTGTTTAAGCACACTAAACCCCTCCAAGAAGAAAGCTATCGCTAGGGTGACGTAATCACGATACCCGTACTTACCCAAGAATTCAAGACCAAGTTCCCCATTACCTCGATACAATTTTCCCATGGAAAGTTGCTTCGCTATACCACAACAGTTTGTACCATTTTGTTTTCTCCGAAGACACCCACGAGATACATTGGGACTCTTCTTTCACTTCCAACACCCGTGCGTGATCGGATCGACTTGGGATCTCGACAAGTTTGGTTTTATTAACGGCACACTAGAAGCAAAACGAGGGCTTTCATATTAGAGCCTCGTTCAAGTGATGAGGACAACACTAGAGCTGACACCCCTTTTTCGAACCTCCACACCCTGCCAAAGACAGGACACTAATTTTGAAAATTCGTCAATCGGAACATATACCGGAATATCTGGGTTCCAATATTTGTAGAATATTTTTTCCATTCCTGGATGAGAATGAATCTAGTCATGGATATTTATGCAACACGACTATGATCCCACCCATCCAACAACGTAAAATATACTTTCTTGTTTACCTACTCTATGGTGAATGCTGGAGAGTCTTGTCTTTTGCACAACTTCAGAAAGCGAACAAAATACTAGATTTTCCCAATTTGGTTCCCATGCGCACTAGATTCATTGGAAACTAATTAGCAAGAGATACAGAGGGTAAATTAATGAGCAAAAGATTGTAGAGGAAGTGCGAGATATATCTACTCAGTGCTAAACGAGTACTAGAGCTGGTTACCTCTCTCGTAACTTCCACACATGTCCCCCTCCCGACAGATTTAACGTGCATCAGGTCCGGCTACAGGGCGGGGTTTGTGGCAACAAGGCTCGAACCCATGACCGAGCGAAAATCGCCGGCTTCGAGTTCGAAACCTTAACTGGGTTACCGCGGCCACAGGTAGATTCCAAGCCTTGAACGTTCTAAATGGTTCATAGAACTGCAGCATTAACCATTTGATTAATTGGTTTTAATTACTGTAGCAATAGAAGAAACACGAAGGTTATTGGCAACCGACTTTAATTTTAAACCTCAGTCTTACGACGAGAACTACACCCAAGTTGACGCCTCGACAGGTTTAACTTGCATCAGTTCCCAGAACACAGGAGCATGCGGTAGAGTCTAGGCTCGAGCCCCCGATTGAACGAAAACCGCGAGTCCGCGACCAGGAATACTAGGCTACTTACACCATTTGAAGAGAAATATGTTGAATCCATTTTACAGATGTCCAATCTCTATCATTGTTGCGGGAATCGATGCGCATGCTTTAGTCTTCAGATATTTTTCACCTAGAAATCTGATACAGAAAGGCAATCTTTGCTCACTTTGAGGAATACTGCCAACAGTTAACTAGCATTTACGAAAACATTATGAATTAGTTGCTGTACAAGTCATTCTTATTTGCAACAACGAAATGTCCGCGATGAAATCAAATGGGTTCTACATCATGCTGCCATATATATATATATATATATAGTACTCCATCGAACAATAGTGACATACTATATTAAGAAGTTTCTTATTGGAGTATACTAAACACGAATGAATTTGGAAAAATGCAGCACGAAATTGAAAAGAGTGAATGTTTAAAGTTACGATACAAGAGCGAAATTAGCATACACTGTATGAAACAATGTGCATCTATAAATCAAACTCAAAGGTGGAAGGTAACCACGAGTTCGCGGCCTCGAGTCTACAGCGATCCCTTTAAGACACTTCCCTCAAGTTATTGCACATTACAGAAATTATGGAAGAACCAACATTACAACGGAACATACTTCTAAATTTTAGTTAGATTTCATTTGAATTTAAACTCGTCTTATACAGAACGTGTCGAGATTACTGATCCGATACTCTTATTTTCACTCAAAAGGAACCAATACCGAACAAACAACGGTTTAATGCCGTCATTTTTATCTTCCTTATCAAATCATTTGATAAATTAACATTTTCTGGTAGACTATCACTTAAAATAACGTTTAAAAAATACAGTCAGTTTTTGAAGTATTAATTTGGAAGCCGAGCAAAGTACATTAGTTGACTCGAGTGCCGACATTAATATTATTAGTTTTCAGTATCATGAAATTATCACTCATTTATAAGGAAAATAAACAAT